>WNWK01032507.1:0-21848 GCA_009830355.1 Cherax destructor
TCGTCATCTCCTATTGCTTTCATGATACTTTCAATCGTGTGTGTGTGTGTGTGTGTGTGTGTGTGTGTGTGTGTGTGTGTGTGTGTGTGTGTGTGTGTGTGTGTGTGTGTGTGTGTGTGTGTGTGTGTGTGTGTGTGTGTGTGTGTGTTTCAGAGATTTTAAAAACTCCCAATTTCAGAATTTTTGGAATTAACTGTAAATTTTTGAACAGGAAAAAAAATGCATGGTCAGTATTAGTGATGTGACTGTATCAACACAACACTCTGATTGTCCCTCACTCAGGACACTCGGAAAAGTGAGTATGGAGACTTCTGAGTGAGTGACTGAGTGCCAACACCACTCCTCACTCAGGACACTCAGAACAGTGACACAGAAACAGAATTTTGAAAACTGAGAGTGACGTGAGTGGCTGAGTGCTCCG
Source organism: Cherax destructor (assembly GCA_009830355.1). Taxonomy (NCBI): domain Eukaryota; kingdom Metazoa; phylum Arthropoda; class Malacostraca; order Decapoda; family Parastacidae; genus Cherax; species Cherax destructor. Next base: position 422 of record WNWK01032507.1, read on the forward strand.
TGACCATGACGTGAGACAGAGGACGGGAGATATAGCAACGCTGATAGAGAAAGAGATAGAGAGAGAGAGAAGAAAGAAGAGACAAGAGAGAATAAAGAAGAGAGAATAAAGACTCATCATCCTGCCAGATATTATCGTGGTTGCTGAGTATGTACTTATGACTAAAGGTTAGTGTTAATTGTGTATTACCCACTGACTGTTGTATTACCCTTACTGACTGGTGTATTACCCTTACTGACTGGTGTATTACCCTACTGACTGGTGTATTACCCTTACTGACTGGTATATTACCCTTACTGACTGGTGTATTACCCTTACTGACTGGTGTATTACCCCTACTGACTGGTGTATTACCCTTACTGACTGGTGTATTACCCTTACTGACTGGTGTATTACCCTTACTGACTGGTGTATTACCCCTACTGACTGGTGTATTACCCTTACTGACTGGTGTATTACCCCTACTGACTGGTGTATTACCCTTACTGACTGGTGTATTACTCTCACTGACTGGTGTATTACCCTTACTGACTGGTGTATTACCCCTACTGACTGGTGTATTACCCTTACTGACTGGTGTATTACCCCTACTGACTGGTGTATTACTCCCTGACTGGTGTATTACCCTTTCTGACTGGTGTATTACCCTTACTGACTGGTGTATTACTCCTACTGACTGGTGCATTACCCTTACTGACTGGTGTATTACCCCTACTGACTGGTGTATTACTCCCACTGACTGGTGTATTACCCTTACTGACTGGTGTATTACCCTTACTGACTGGTGTATTACTCCTACTGACTGGTGTATTACCCTTACTGACTGGTGTATTACTCCTACTGACTGGTGTATTGCTCCTACTGACTGGTTTATTACCCCTACTGACTGGTATATTACCCCTACTGACTGGTGTATTACCCCTACTGACTGGTGTATTACCCCTACTGACTGGTGTATTACCATTATTGACTGGTGTATTACCCCTACTGACTGGTGTATTACTCCTACTGACTGGTGTATTACCCTTATTGACTAGTGTATTACCCTTATTGACTGGTGTATTACCCTTACTGACTGGTGTATTACCTCTACTGACTGGTGTATTACCCCTACTGACTGGTGTATTACTCCTACTGACTGGTGTATTACCCCTACTTACTGGTGTATTACCCCTACTGACTGGTGTATTACCCCTACTGACTGGTGTATTACCCTTATTGACTGGTGTATTACCCCTACTGACTGGTGTATTACCCCTACTGACTGGTGTATTACCCCTACTGACTGGTGTATTACCCTTATTGACTGGTGTATTACCCCTACTGACTGATGTATTACACCTACTGACTGGTGTATTACCCCTACTGACTGGTGTATTACCAATACTGTTAAGTAAAAGGACACAAATGCAACTAATGTGACATTTTATTGTGGCAACATTTCGCTCTCCAGGAGCTTTGTCAAGCCGTTACAAACAATACATGGACACAGGAAAAACACGTATTTCAGAACACCAGTACACAGGCAGATCTGACGACTCAAGGAATGCCTGTGTTCAACACCGAAATTTACACAACCATTTAATCAACTACAGAAACGGAAGACTCATCGCCAGAGAAGACAACACTCAATACCGAAGAATCCTAGAATCATCACTTATCTGTATATCCAACAACTTCAACCAGAACAACGGCTTCTACAACATAGCTGAACCTATTGCCAAGAAACTTCTTCATCGCTATCCCACTTAAGAATGGAACACTGCAAAAGGTTTACACAGATACTTGTTCAATCTCTTTTTAAAGCTTCCCAAGGTTTAAGACTCCATCACACTACTCTGAAGATTGTCACATACAGCATTCTCCACCTGACTCAGCATTCTCCACCTGACTCAGCATTCTCCACCTGACTCAGCATTCTCCACCTGACTCAGCATTCTCCACCTGACTCAGCATTCTCCACCTGACTCAGCATTCTCTACCTGACTCAGCATTCTCCACCTGACTAAATCCTATAAATACTCTTGAATCTTGTATCCAGGTAGATCTGTCTGTGACTCGATAAAGCCCACTGCGTGGGCGAAACGTTGTCAATAAAGGATCACATTATACTGCTTATGTGTTTATTTTTCCATTGTGTCGGTATTTTATACCATTTATTTCCATATATATACCCTATGTGTCCATGTATTGTTTGTAACGGCTTGACAAAGCTCCTGGAGAGCGAAACGTTGCCACAATAAAATGTCACATTAGTTGCATTTGTGTCATTTTACTTAACATATTGTCGGTAATTCTACCAATATTATTATTACCAATACTGACTGGTGCATTACCCCTACTGACAGGTGTATTACCCCAATTGACTGGTGTATTACCCCAATTGACTGGTGTATTACCCCAATTGACTGGTGTATTACCCCTACTGACTGGTGTATTACCCCTACTGACCGGTGTATTAGAAATTACTGACTTGTGTATTACCCCTACTGACTGGTGTATTACCCTTACTGACTGGTGTATTACCTCTACTGGCTGGTGTATTACCCCTACTGGCTGGTGTATTACCCCTACTGACTGGTGTATTACCCCTACTGACTATTGTATTACCCCTACTGACTGGTGTATTACCCCTACTGACTGGTGTATTACCTACTAACTGGTGCATTACTGTAATGTAAGGGAGGGCTAAATGAGTCAGAGTGTGTGATCAATCGGGTTGTTGATCGCTGATAGTACAGTAATACCTGCCAGCAGGATCCAGGCTTGTTAATACCTGCCAGCAGGATCCAGGCTTGTTAATGCCTGCCAGCAGGATCCAGGCTTGTTAATACCTGCCAGCAGGATCCAGGCTTGTTAATACCTGCCAGCAGGATCCAGGCTTGTTAATACCTGCCAGCAGGATCCAGGCTTGGTAATACCTGCCAGCAGGATCCAGGCTTGTTAATACCTGCCAGCAGGATTCAGGCTTGTTAATACCTGCCAGCAGGATCCAGGCTTGTTAATACCTGCCAGCAGGATCCAGGCTTGTTATACCTGCCAGCAGGATCAGGCTTGTTAATACCTGCCAGCAGGATCCAGTCTTGGTAATACCTGCCAGCAGGATCCAGGCTTGTTAATACCTGCCAGCAGGATCCAGGCTTGTTAATACCTGACAGCAGGATCAGGCTTGGTAATACCTGCCAGCAGGATCCAGGCTTGTTAATACCTGCCAGCAGGATCCAGGCTTGTTAATACCTGCCAGCAGGATCCAGGCTTGTTAATACCTGCCAGCAGGATCCAGGCTTGTTAATACCTGCCAGCAGGATCCAGGCTTGTTAATACCTGCCAGCAGGATCCAGACTTGTTAATACCTGCCAGCAGGATCCAGGCTTGTTAATACCTGCCAGCAGGATCCAGGCTTGTTAATACCTGCCAGCAGGATCCAGGCTTGTTAATACCTGCCAGCAGGATCCAGACTTGTTAATACCTGTCAGCAGGATCCAGGCTTGTTAATACCTGCCAGCAGGATCCAGGCTTGTTAATACCTGCCAGCAGGATCCAGGCTTGTTAATACCTGCCAGCAGGATCCAGGCTTGTTAATATCTGCCAGCAGGATCTAGGCTTGTTAATACCTGCCAGCAGGATCCAGGCTTGTTAATACCTGCCAGCAGGATCCAGGCTTGTTAATGCCTGCCAGCAGGATCCAGGCTTGTTAATACCTGCCAGCAGGATCCAGGCTTGTTAATACCTGCCAACAGGATCCAGGCTTGTTAATACCTGCCAGCAGGATCCAGTCTTGTTAATACCTGCCAGCAGGATCCAGGCTTGTTAATACCTGCCAGCAGGATCCAGGTTTGTTAATACCTGCCAGCAGGATCCAGGCTTGTTAATACCTGCCAGCAGGATCCAGGCTTGTTAATACCTGCCAGCAGGATCCAGGCTTGTTAATACCTGCCAGCAGGATCCAGTCTTGTTAATACCTGCCAGCAGGATTCAGGCTTGTTAATACCTGCCAGCAGGATCCAGGCTTGTTAATACCTGCCAGCAGGATCCAGGCTTGTTAATACCTGCCAGCAGGATCCAGGCTTGTTAATACCTGCCAGCAGGATCCAGGCTTGTTAATACCTGCCAGCAGGATCCAGGCAGCTGATCCTCTCATTGGTCATCGTTATCCTGAACTATCCTTCATTACCCAGACTTGACGAAATTACATGGTAATTATCTGGGAATATTTCACTCAGGTTTCTGAAGCTTGTTATTACCTCGCCCGGAGCAATGACCGGCTCGGGGGTATCCTAAATTACCGGGTTATCCTAAATTACCGGGTTATCCTAAATTACCGGGGTATCCTAAATTACCGGGGTATCCTAAATTACCGGGGTATCGTAAATTATTGGGTTATCGTAAACGACCGGGTTATCATAAACGACCGGATTATCGTAAACGACCGGGTTATCGTAAACGACTGGGTTATCGTAAACGACCGGGTTATCGTAAACGACCGGGTTATCGTAAACGACCGGGTTATCGTAAATTACCGGGTTATCGTAAATTACAGGGTTATCGTAAATTACCGGGTTATCGTAAATTACCGGGTTATCGTAAATTACCGGGTTATCGTAAGTGACTGAGTTATTGTAATGGGTTAAGCATCGTAAGATGAAAATGAAGATGTATGTGATACCTATCTTATTTTTTCATTATAATAATAATAATAATTATTATTATTATTATTATTATTATTATTATTATTATTATTATTATTATTATTATTATTATTATTATTATTATTATTATTATTATTATCATCAGTGTTCAACACTTATTTTCTGGTCAATAATATTACAGTGATTTTAGGTTCAGTTTGTGGTGTGGAGTCCCAGTATGTCATTGGCTTTACTTGACTGGCTTTGGGTTTTTGATCAATTTGGCTTCCCATTGAAAAATATAAAAAAAAAAAAAACGTTAAATGTATATTGATCAGGCGGAGCTGACTTACAAATCGCATTGAAATTGTATTTTAGATCATACAAAAGTCATTTCAAAGAATACATATTGACGCTTCATTCTATATAATTACAGATTAACACAGTAAGATAATTAAGATATCACTAATTATAATTGCTACATATACACGAGTAATGGCTGAGGTCGCTGCTACTTGAGGGTAGGTAAGCGATATCTTGTAATGAGGGAGACATGAGGGAGACATGATCGAAGTGTACAAGTGGAAGATGGGTCTTAATAAAGGGGATGTAAATAAGGTCTTGAGGATATCTCTCCAAGAGAGAACCCGCAGTAATGGATTCAAATTAGATAAGTTTAGGTTTAGAAAGGATGTAGGAAAGTATTGGTTTGGAAATAGGGTAGTTGATGAGTGGAACATAAGAAAGTAGGAACACTGCAGCAGGCCAGTTGGCCCATACTAGGCAGGTCCTTCACAATCCATCCCACTAACAGAATATTTTCTCAACTTAATCTTCAATGCTACCCAAGAAATAAGATTTGATAATTCTATTTACTCATGCGCGAGTCCCACTCAAATCCAACCCCTCTCACTCATGAATTTATCCAACCTAAATTTGAAACTACCCAAGGTCCTAGCTTCAATAACCCTACTAGGCAGACTGTTCCACTCATCAACTACCCTATTTCCAAACCAATACTTTCCTATATCCTTTCTAAATCTAAACTTATCTAACTTGAATCCATTATTGCGGGAACAGTCTGCCTAGTAGGGTTATTGAGGCTTAAAACCTTGGGTAGTTTCAAGTTTAGGTTGGATAAATACATGAGTGAGAGGGGTTGGATTTGAGTGGGACTCGCACATGAGTTAGTGGATTTATCAGAGCTCATTGTTAGGGTAGAATTAAAATGGGTTGGACAAATATTCTGTTAGTGGGTTGGATTTGTGAAAGACCTGCCCAGTATGGGCCAACAGGCCTACTGCAGTGTTCCTCCTTTGCTATCTTCTTATCTCACAAACTTGAGCCAATTTGAAAAACCTTCTACTGTTATTTTCCAATTCAACGACCACAAAAGACCCTAAAATACCTTCATATATCTTTGGCAACGATTTTTTTTAATAATTATTATTAATTTAATAATAAAGTCTAGGGTCTCTGTGAGCCACGTTTAAATATCATGGAGTTTAATATAGTCCTTCTCTTGTGTCTCTTCTTCTTCTTCTTCTTTTCTCTCTCTCTTTTATTCTTTCTTCTCGAAGTTTTCTCTTCCTTCTTCTTCCCACCTTCCGCTCCATCTCCTGTCTTCTTCTCCTCTCCCATTCTCTCCATCCACATTCTCTTTGTTTACGGATTTTCTCTCCTTCATCACCTCTTCTCCCATTCTCCTCTTCTTTATCTCCTCTTCCTCCTCGATATTCTAATTCGTTGCTTCTAATCTTGCGCCTTTTGTCCTCTTCCCCTTCCTCTTTCTTTGCTCTGTCTTCTCATTCTTTTGTTCCTTCGCTTCTGCTTCTCCTTCGTGTTCTTCTGCTTCCTGTTCCTTCTTGTTCTATGTTTTTGCTTGTTTTCTTGTCTTCTTGTTATTAGTTATTCTGGTGATTCTCCTCTTTTTCTACTCTTGATCTTCCTCCTTTTCTTCTTCTTCTTCTTCTTCTTCTTCTTCTTCTTCTTCTTCTTCTTCTTCTTCTTCTTCTTCTGCTTCTTCTTCTTCTTCTTCTTCTTCTTCTTCTTCTTCTTCTTCTTCTTATTCTTCTTCTTCTTCTTCTTCTTAATCTTCTTAATCTTCTTAACCTTCTTCTTCTTCTTCTTCTCGTTCTTCTTGTTCCTCTGTTGTTATTGTTCTCCTCCTCCTCCTGCTTCATTCTATATTACTGATTTTCTTTTGCTACCATTGTTCTTGTCTCCCTCCCCTGCTTCCCCTTCCCCTGCTACCATTGTTCTTGTCTCCCTCCCCTGCTTCCCCTTCCCCTGCTACCATTGTTCTTGTCTCCCTCCCCTGCTTCCCCTTTTCCCCCGCTACCATTGTTCTGTCTCCTCCCCGCTTCCCCTTCCCCTGCTACCATTGTTCTTGTCTCCCTCCTGCTTCCTTCCCCTGCTACCATTGTTCTTGTCTCTCTCCCCTGCTTCCCTTCCCCTGCTACCATTGTTCTTGTCTCTCCCTGCTCCCCTTCCCTGCTACCATTGTTCTTGTCTCTCCCCTGCTTCCCCTTCTCCCTGCTACCATTGTTCTTGTCTCTCTCCTGCTTCCCCTTCCCCCTGCTACCATTGTTCTTGTCTCCCTCCCCTGCTTCCCCATCCCCTGCTACCATTGTTCTTGTCTCCCTCCTGCTTCCCCCTTTTCCCCCGCTACCACTGTTCTTGTCTCCCTCCCCTGCTTCCCCTTCCCCTGCTACCATTGTTCTTGTCTCCCCCCCTGCTTCCCCTTCCCCTGCTACCATTGTTCTTGTCTCTCTCCCCTTCCTTCTCCCTGCTACCATTGTTCTTGTCTCCCTCCCCTGCTTCCCCTTCTCCCTGCTACCATTGTTCTTGTCTCCCTCCCCTGCTTCCCCTTCTCCCTGCTACCATTGTTCTTGTCTCCCTCCCCTGCTTCCCCTTCCCCCTGCTACCATTGTTCTTGTCTCCCTTCCCTGCTTCCCCTTCCCCTGCTACCATTGTTTCTTGTCTCTCTCCCCTGCTTCCCCCTTCCCCTGCTACCATTGTTCTTGTCTCCTCCCCTGCTTCCCCTTCTCCCCGCTACCATTGTTCTTGTCTCCTCCCTGCTTCCCTTCTCCCTGCTACCATTGTTCTTGTCTCCCTCCCTGCTTCCCCTTCTCCCTGCTACCCTTGTTCTTGTCTCCTCCTGTTTCCTTCCCCCTTACCATTGTTTTGTCTCCTCCTGCTTCCCCTTCCCTGCTACATTTTTTTGTCTCCTCCTGCTTCCCTTCCTACATGTTTTGTTCTCTGTCCCCTTTCTCCCTCTATATTTTTTTGTTCCCTTCCTGCTTTTCTCCCTGTCCATTGTTTGTCTCCTCCCTGCTTCCTTCCTGCTACCATTGTTCTTGTCTCTCCCTGTTCCCCTTCCCCTCTCTTACCATTGTTCTTGTCTCCTCTCCTGCTTCCCCTTCCCCCTGCTACCATTGTTCTTGTCTCTCTCCCTGCTTCCCCTTCCCCTGCTACCATTGTTCTTGTCTCTCTCCCCTGCTTCCCTTCCCCTGCTACCATTGTTCTTGTCTCCTCCCTGCTTCCCCTTCTCCCTGCTACCATTGTTCTTGTCTCCCTCCCCTGCTTCCTTCCCCTGCTACCATTGTTCTTGTCTCTCTCCCTGCTTCCCCCTTCCCCTGCTAACATTGTTCTTTTTTCTCTCCCCTGCTTCCCCTTCCCCCTGCTACCATTGTTCTTGTCTCCCTCCTCTTCCCCTTCCCCTGCTACCATTGTTCTTGTCTCCCCCCTGCTTCCCCTTCCCCCTGCTTACCATTGTTCTTGTCTCTCCCTGCTTCCCCTTCCCCTGCTACCATTGTTCTTGTCTCCTTCCTGCTTCCCCTTCTCCCTTTCTACCATTGTTCTTGTCTCCTCCCTGCTTCCCTTCCCCCTGCTACCATTGTTCTTGTCTCTCTCCTGCTTCCCTTCCCCCTGCTACCATTGTTCTTGTCTCCCTCCCCTGCTTTCCTTCCCCCTGCTACCATTGTTCTTGTCTCCCCCCCCTGCTTCCCCTTCTCCCTGCTACCATTGTTCTTGTCTCCCTCCCTGGCCCTTCCCTGCTACCATTGTTCTTGTCTCCCCCCCCTGCTTCCCCTTCTCCTGCTACCATTGTTCTTGTCTCCCTCCCTGCTTCCCCTTCTCCTGCTACCATTGTTCTTGTCTCCCTCCTGCTTCCCCTTCCCCCTGCTACATTGTTCTTGTCTCCTTCCTGCTTCCCTTCCCCCTGCTACCATTGTTCTTGTCTCTCTCCCTGCTTCCTTCCCCCTTCCCACCATTGTTCTTGTCTCTCTCCCTGCTTCCCTTCCCCTGCTACCATTGTTCTTTTTCTCCTCCTGCTTCCTCTCCCCGCTACCATTGTTCTGTCTCCCTCCTGCTTCCCCCTTCTCCCTGCTACCCTTGTTCTGTCTCCCCCCCCTTTCCCTTCCCCCTGCTACCATTGTTCTTGTCTCCCCCCCCTGCTTCCCCTTCTCCCTGCTACCATTGTTTTGTCTCCCTCCCCCGCTTCCCCTTCCCTGCTACCATTGTTCTTGTCTCCCCCTGCTTCCCCTTCCCCCTCCCTTTCCCCTTCCCCCTGCTACCATTTTTCTTGTCTCCCCCCCCTGCTTCCCCCCTTCCCCTGCTACCATTTTTTTGTCTCTCTCCCCTGCTTCCCCCTCCCTGCTACCACTTGTTCTTGTCTCCCTCCCCTGCTTCCCCTTCCCTGCTACCATTGTTCTTGTCTCCCTCCTGCTTCCCCTTCCCCTGCCACTGTTTTGTCTCCCTTCCCTGCTTCCCCTTTCCCTGCTACACTGTTCTTGTCTCCCTCCTGCTTCCCCTTCCCCCTGCTACACCACTGTTCTTGCCTCCCTTCCTCTTCCCCTTCCCCTGCCACCACTGTTTTGTCTCCCTCCCCTGCTTCCCCTTCCCCTGCTACCACTGTTCTTGTCTCCCTTCCCTGCTTCCCCTTCCCTGCTACCACTGTTCTTGTCTCCCTTCCCTGCTATTCCCTAGATCAAGGAGCCCCTCACCAGCGTCAAGGAACCTCCCTTGAGGGAATAGCCCATAGATTATATGAAATACTTGAGGCAAAGGGACGATAAGACCAATTTCTTGGGAAAGCGCTAAAACCGTAATGGTCTACAGGAGCCTATCAGGAATGTAAGACATTCAGCTTCAATCCAAGGGAAGGGCAGATCAATTCCTTGGATCAAGAGCCCTTCACCAGCCTCTAGGTACCTCCCTTGAACTGCATAAAGTAGGTAAATGATGGCTCCCATACAAACTATACTACTAAAATCGCTCAGTCTAACCATAGTCCATTGTCGTTTTATTATGCGGGAACGCTAAACCCATAAAGATTATGCAGCACCTGTGGAGAGGAGATGAAGGCATTCAGGCTTAATTCAGGGAATTGGATCACAGATAGTTTCTTAAATAAGAGCCCCTCACAAGCATCAAGGAACCTCCCTTGAGGGGTGTCCATTGGTCCATTGTCGTATTCATGTCTTTCATTGCTACAAAGATTTAAAAAAAAATTGTAAATGGGGGAGAAATGGAGATATTGGTAGGCTGTGAGTGAAAGGATGGTGAATGGTAAAGTTGATGTGTTAAAGCAACGTCAGTTAAGAAATCATTGTCTGCATTCAAGAGAAAACCATCAGAGAATGCACAGGAAATGTGTCAAGCTGTTGAAGGCATTGGAAATGAACAGAACTTACCGACTAGTCTCCCACTGAGGCAGGGTGACCCAAAGAAGAGCTTTCACCATCATTCACACAATCGCTGTCTTTGCAGAGGCACCCAGATACAACAGTTTAGATGTCACTCCAAACAGCAATATCCCAAACCCCTCCTTTCAGAGTGCATTATTATTATTATAATCAAATAGAGCGCTAAACACAGAGGTTATACAGCGCTGCAGGTTATTGCGGGATGCAGGGAGAATGGCTGAAGTGCAGGCATTGCCACTTCCCACCTTCAGGACTCGAGTCAGCTAACCAGTTTCCCTGAATCCCTTCACAAAATATTACCCTGCTCACTCCAACAGCTTATCAGGTTCCAAAAAACTATTCATCTCCATTCCTCTAACACTCCTTACATGCCTGCTGCATGTCCAAGCCCCCTCCCTCCTTAGAAATGCTGCCTGGGGGCTGGGAAGCATTTATGTTCAATCTATTATTACATTCAGGAGCGCTAATCCCATTGGGGGGTCTCAAAGCGCCTAAATGAATGAATTGCATCAGACTTTATCCAATTCCTTAAGCCCAGAGGATGAAAATCACCAACTGACTTTTTATAGGTAATTTGTTGTCATTTGGTGCTCATCCACTTCAGACAAATGAAGGAAAAAAAAAAATTGCATCTTTTGTACATGCATTATTTATTTCAGCCACAATGTATTACTTTTACATCAAGAAGTGTTATGGTTGGAGTAATTTAAGTAATGACTTGTTCTGATACAGAACAGGTAATTTTATTAACATTTTTCCTGAAAATTATTTAAGACATATGGCATACAAATTTATATTTTTACAATACTGTATATGTATTTGATTACTATTATTATAATCAAAGAAATTGCTAAACCACAAAGGGTCATATGTATTTGAAAACCAGAGGATCACTTTCTAATAAAATATTTAAGCTCTTGTTAATTTACAAATTACATGTAATGTCACAGGATGAGAAGAAAAAATGTTGTAATTTATCTTGACCTACCATGTGAAAATAAAATGCTCCATGATAGGGAGCCTAAAGCTAGATTACAGTACTATTATTCAAAAGAACATGATACACTTTCTACAATAAGAAGTATTTGTAAGTCATTTTTACTCTACAACAAAGATACATATGGACTAGTTTCAAACTCTTGCATAAATCTGCAATATTGTATTCGTCATGAACTGCATATACAAGTTAACCTGTATTATCCCAGGAAGTACAAATGCCCAAATTATTAACTGGATCAAGCATGCTCGACAACATATTTACCAAGATAAAGTGCCTTACAATCTAAATCAAGATATTATCTCTTACACTCATAACCTAGCAGAGCCAAAACTCACTGGAGTTGTTTGATTTACTATATTACATCCTTTAAGTAGACACCTTTAATTTTATGCACTATAACTTTACTACAAAATTAAAAACTCATCAATCAGACTGACAACTCTCTGATGTCATGGTATTCAGAATTTTATTCATCAACTGTTCCCAAATTTTTTTCAATGACAACCCCCCATTGTTAAATTTATTTTTTTTGCAAAAAAAAAAACCCCTTTGTCTAACCTTTTTTTTAATAAGTTAGCTATTGCATGTGTATTCATAATCTGTTAATATACATACAGGGATCCCAACCCCCAAAAGTTAATGAAGGATCAGAATTTTTTGACAACAATGGTAAAAAAGTTACTTCCCATTAATTACAATGATGTGATGTTAGTAAATAAAAATGTCTTATTATATGGTAGACACTACTGGCAATCTTTAAAAATACTGTGCACTATGAAAAAATTTTTTTTAGCTTGGGGGAAAAAATTTAACCTTTTAGAAAATATACTGTACCAGTGAAAATACAGAAATATGGGGGGGTTTCTTTCATTTACCCCCCTTCTCATTAGAAGATGTATGAAAAAGGGATGAAAACCCCCAAAAATTTCTATTGCTATTTTACAATGGCTTTTTTCCCCCTATATGGTCATTCTTTTTTTAGTGACCCCGCCCCCCCTATGTATGCAGATGTTGGGGGGTTTTGGGGGGGGGGCCTATGTATGAATGTGTGCGCACGTGCGTTAAAATACGGTGTATGTATGTATACTGTATATATGTGTATCGTGTGTATATATGTGTGATATTTATTTTGCATTACTGGCTGGTGTGCCCCATGAATTACAAATACAAACTAATTTACCTGTATTTCTACTTAAATTTTTCAAGTATGAGTGGCTAACATGTTTTTCAGTTCAAAAAATTATTTCTATTTATTCAAAATTATAGGCTGGCCAATCTCATGGACTTGTTTAAGTGAAAGATGTCAAATTAAATTAGTAGTTATTGATAATATTAATCTACTTTTTTTTTATAATGTACACAGATTTTTTAAATTTTTTAAATTTTTTAAAAATTTTTTCCCCATGATTTCTGATTAATCGTAGAAAAAACCTTTTAATATTTATAATCTTCAAAGTTCACTTAAAATAAAATAATACTCTTTGATAAACCATAAAAAAAAATTTAGACAAATTGGATTATAAAAAAAAATATAGATAGATTTAAAAAAAAAAGGGGATAGTGAGATAAAATAAAGGGGTAAGTTTTCCCTTTTTGATAAGATTTATTCTTCTCAGAATCAATGCATGACTTCCCCCTCTATCTCTGGGGGGGGAAAACCCCCAAGAAAGCGCTACACCGGTATCTGGCCCAAATTCTAAAAAAAAAAGAAAGAATTTTGAAATATTCCTTAACCCTTTTGGGTGGGGGCCCCTCTGAAAAGACAGGATGAAGGGAAATATTTTTTTTTTGGGGTCCCCCCTGCCCTGGGAGAGGGCCGACTTGGGGGGGGGGTTTAACCTCAACCATTCATAAGGTAAGCAACACGCTGGCCATCTACCACTGAAGCAGGGGGCCCCAAAAAAAAAAAAAAAACACCTTTCACCATATTCACACTATCACTGTCTTTGAGAGGGGCCCAGAAAGACAGATGTCATCCAGCCAATACCCCAAACCCCCCTTCAACCCTTTCCGGGTTACTGACGATTAGAGGGCCCACGCCCGGGGGGTTTTGTCTAATTAGCCAAATTCCTAGCGCCCTCAAACAAGCAGAAACAGGCTGTTAGGCCAAAAAGTGAAGAAGGGGTTTTTGGGGGGATGTGCGGTATAAAAAATTCCTGCACCACACTGCATAATGAAAAAAAAACTTACCATATTTTTTATTTAAAAAACCCCACTTTGCAGTCTTTTTTCTATGGTATTTATTGATGTATTCTCGTTTTTTTTTTTATTTGAAGTGGAAGAATATTACAGAAAAGAATGATTTTGTTTTGTTTGAAATAAAAGTACCTTGAAATTGAGCTAAAAGTAGCGAAAATTTTTTTTTTGACGAGTTCAAGAGTAAACAAAAACCCCAGCCCAATTAAATCAACTGGCGAGTCAAAAATTTTATGCAAAGTGCCTATATTGTTTATACCTTTTTTTCAATGATGCAGTTGTATAATAACGGAAATATTCTTTTTTTTTTTTTGAGAATAAAATTAAAATGATAAGAAAAGAAAATTTTAAAAGGGGCCTGGAAAGGGACAATGAAAGAAGTTTTTTTAAAAGGGGGAATGTCTCCTTGTTTATTCTAGACCCATTTTAAAAATTGGGGATCGTTTTAAATTTGTGTGAAACCAAACCTTTTTTTGACCACTTTTTGGGGGGAGTTGTAATTGGTAATTGGGGGTTTTTTGTACTCAATCGATAAAAAGAAAGGGGGTTCTAGCGAAATAGCTATAATTTTAGAGAAAAAACAGGTTTTTTTAAAAAAAGGGGGTAAAATGGGCCCAAACCCGATGTATAAATGTCACCCTGAAACTTCCAAAGATTTTTTAGTTTTGATAAAACCCTAATTTTTGTGGCGAGATCGGGAAAAAAATTTTTTATTTTTATAAGTTTTTTTTTTAAATTTTGGGCCCTGAACGAGTTTTGGGGACCCCCCTTTTTTCCCGAAAAAGGGGTTAAAAAGGGGGCAGGCCCCCACCCCAGGACTCGTCCAGCTGACAGGTTTCCTGAAAAACCCTTTACAAAATATTACCCTGCTCCCCCCAACAGCTTGTCAGGTACCCCCATTTGTCTCCATTCACTCCCCATTAAAAATTTACACATGCCTGCTGCATGTCCAGGCACCTTTTCACAAAACCTTTCCCCCCCTTCGTCCATCCTTTCCTGGACAACCCAAACCCCCCCTCCCCTTTCCCCTAGTTTTTGCACCCCCCCAAATCATTCTATTTTGCCCATCCTTTTAAAATTTCCAAACCATCTCAATAACCCCCCAGCCCTTTTTAATAATATTTTTTTTTTTTCCCACCCCTCCTCCAATTTACAATGAATTCTCTGCATAATATTTACACTACACATTTTCCCTTGACACGACATCTCCACTGCCTCCAGCCTCCTCCTTGCTGCAGCATTCAAATCCATGTTTTACACACACAAGTGTTTTTTCCCCTATCCCCTGGATAACATTTTTTGCCCCCAAAACCTCGATCCCCTCAATTTTTTCCCTTTACCAATTCTATGGTAAACCTGGGCCCATAAACCCATCTGCTGACAAATCTACTCCCAAATATCTGAACACATTCACTTCTTCCATAGTCCCCCCCCCCAATGTGATATTCAATTTTTTTTTACCCAAAACATTTGATACCCTCATCACCTTACTTTTTTTTCCCAAATTCATTTTTAACTTTCTTTTCACACCCTCCCAAACTCGCCACAAACCCTTTTTAAAATTCTTTAGAATTCCCAAAAGCACAGGGATCATCAAGCTAAGTACTGTAAAAATGAATTGCAAAAAAAATAAAAAATAAAAATTACAATCCATTAACTCACTCCCCCCCAAAAATCATGATTTGATTTGCATCCAAAAGGTGCAATAGTCAAAAATTGCAGGCCTGCGGGGAATTCAGATGTAAAAGTTGACTATGGCTTGTTTAGTCTCATCATTTACACAATCATCAAAGAGGGTGAGTGGCAATAAGTTTTTGAAAATCCCACAAATGTAAACCAAAATGTTTTAATGGCTCCCCCTCTGTTTTTGTGCTCAATGTACTAATGGCACAAGACCCCACTGGGGGGGAACCCCTCTGTCAGTAGAAGTATAGATGGAGGGGGGCAGATTGCCACTATGTACACATCGAGAATGTATTAAGATCTGGGGTGAAGAGAAAAACCCTGTTTCCAATTCCAGACCTGAATTCAAAGTCCAGCTCCAGATTAATTTTAAAAAAAAAAAAAATTACTTTTATTGGGGTTTGGTTTTAAAATTAGACCCCTATCCATTTTAAAAATTTTCAGTTCAAAATGCAATTTTCAGGTGAACAAGGTTTGAGATAGCAGGATTGAACTGTGGGGGGAAAAACTGAAAATTTACTCACGTTCACCAGAAACATGAAGGCTGGAAAATATCTTGACATCGCCACCATTACCTTTCACACTATCGAAGCCTCAGTTTTTTTGCCCTCATCCAAATTTTTGGGATCTGAAAAAAAAAAAATTAAGTCAAGACAAAAAAAAAAATTTTTTGAAAAAAAAGAGCACATAGAACTGCCTCCCCATTAACATTGCTATTTAAAGATTAAATTAAATCTACCCAAGTTCCTACCTTGTTTTTTTCCCATGCTAGAAGAAATTTTAAAAACCATGAAAAATGTACAAGCATTTGATAAGGGTTCAATCTAATTTTGGATTCAAAATCATGGAATCACAACCCAAGGGGGGGCACCTTTTTTTTTAAAACCACCTTAAAAAAAAACTGCAATGCCACAAAAATAGACACCAAAAATCTGCAGTGACAGACAATGGGTAACTTTAAATTTCTTTACAAACTAAACAATACAGTGGACCCAAAAACAAACATTCTTCATTCCAGAATGCTGTTCAAGTGTGTTCCCCCAACAATTTTTTCCCCCTAAGGAATAATGAAAATTTAAATTTTGTCCATTTCAGACCCCCAAAAATACACTTACAAAAGCACTTAAAAAAAAAAAAATTTAAAAATAGGCGGGGTTGGGGGGTTTTATTTCCGGGGGTCCTGTACATTAGTGGACTTTAAACCAATGAGGATAGAGCAATTCACAACTTTTTTTATACAAAAGTAAAAGCCCCAAATTTTTACATGTGAATGAAGCCAATCTCTTTTTTTTTTTTTTTAACAAAACGGGGCCCCCCCCCCACCGAGGCAGGGGGACCCAAAAAAAAAAAATCCCAAAAGAAAAACTTTCATCATCATTCAACATTTTTTTCACCTACAAAACACCCTTTTTTTCAGGGTAGAACGACAGCTGAGTAAGTCCCCCAGCTGTCACTATCCCCCGACCCCCCCCTTTTAAAATGCAGGCATTGTATTCCCATTTCCAGGACTCAAAATCCAACTAAATAATTAACTGGTTTCCCCGAATCCCTTCAAAAAAAATTTCCCCCTCACACTCCAACAGCTTTTCAGGTCCCAAAAAAATTTGTCTCCCTTCACTCCTATCTAACACACACACATGCTTGTAATATATCAATCTTTTAACATAAAAAAAAATTTTTCTCTGGGGTTTTAAAAAAATTAGGGAAATACAAAATCTTTGCTTTAGAGAATGTTGTAAAGGGGGGCCATGGCAACCACTATAAAAAGGCAAAAATATATGGCAGAGTACTTAACTTTTTCTACATTTTATCATCAGACAATGAAAGTTTTAGGGCTTTTTGGGAATTCCTCAGAAGAATCAATACAGCCAAAAACAGGTTCCCAACTTTGAAAAGATGGTCATGCTTCATACATGTTTGAACTGTCTGTAAACTGGAGAAAAAATTTGAAAAAAAAAAAAAAAAAAAAAAAAAAAAAAACTAAGGTTCATGATCAAGCCCAATAGTTTTTTAACAATTTATGGGGGGAATATTTAAATCATTTTACAGTGACAGAACTTGCAAAAGTCAAAAAATAAATCTTTACTGAAGGCATCTTCCACTGTATACTCGCCTATTTGTGACTGCGGGGTCCCTTCTAAGATAGTGGCCCTGCCTCTAACCCCTGCTCTGCAAAATTCACTCCTTAGCCTTGTGGGCCCCATCGTACTTGCTCTTAAAACTGGTATGCAGCTTGCCTCCACCACTTTTCCCCCCTAACATCATTCCACTTCCTACTCATTTGAGACAATCACTTTTATAGCATCCCTCTGGCTATCTGCACCTTCAACTTCCAACAGTGTCCCAGAGTTCCCATTTCTTGCTTCTCAAACAGCCTATCCCTGTCCCACCTTTTCAATTCTCCAAGCATTTTTTTATGTTTTTTTTCATCCCCCCGTTAATTGTCCTCTAATGTTGTTGAGGTCTGACTCCATTAGCCTCTCCTCTTAGCTCTGGAACAAGCTTTGGTCATACTTCTGCACTTTCCCCCAGTTTCTTAATATTATTTTTTAGGTGTAGGTTCTATACTGTTTATGATCTGTACCACTACCCAGCCTGTTGTAATGGTACGGGATCATACATCATCTTGCATCTAAAAATATGGGAAAACCACCCACATCTCACTTTTTTCTGGCACCCTCACACTTGTTTCCCCCCAAATGTGAGGGCACCAAAAACTTGACTCGACCCCTGCAACCAAAAAGGTGAGTACATGCCCCCTTCCTCACTCACTCTCTCTCACACCCCTTTTACAGCTGTAATCCCCCCTGAAACCCCCTAGGTGAGTACACACACACACTCCCCCTCACTCTCCCCCTCTCTCTCTCTCACACACGTTCTTCGTCAAAGTTAGTAAGACAAGCTTTGCTATCCCTAAACCCATGCCGGTTACTGTTTATGAAACCACTTCTCTTGGTATTCTACCATTCTTTCCCTAATTAAGTTCCTTACTTTGCAA
This sequence comes from Cherax destructor, assembly GCA_009830355.1. NCBI lineage: Eukaryota > Metazoa > Arthropoda > Malacostraca > Decapoda > Parastacidae > Cherax > Cherax destructor. Next base: position 18,635 of record WNWK01032507.1, read on the forward strand.
GGTATGCATATCAGAGAAACTGGTCTGTAGTTTCTGGGTGGATTGGGAAACCTGTCAAGGTGTCACAGCACAAATTGGTTCAATGACTAAGTTCATCTATATCGATAATGATATGCATGAAGCAATTAATATAATACATATTCAATTAATCTGCTTTATACCAGAAAGTCTGAAAATGAGAAATGCACTCAAAATGTTTATCAAAGGCAAAATATAACACCACTGCAAAATATTTATGTTCTTAAGGCCATTAAGCTACACACCTAAACAGACTGCCCAGAGACCAGCGGGGTTTCAATGGCAGGCTATCATTGGCTCTTTCAACATGTTTGATACCATAGTAAGCACGATAAAGGGCAGTTCCTAACATGGTCATAAACTGCTGAAGAGCCTTTTTTTCCCCCAGCTGCTTTGGTGTCTGCCAATTTTGCAGTTACTGCTGGATCCTCAAGTACCTCTGGAAGGAAGACAATAAGTGTATAAGACTTTTTCTACCAAGCATACAATACTTCTTTCCAAACATAAGGTGTAACATGCACAAATACAAAAAAAAAATGTGAAATATTGATTATTGATTAAAACATTTTTGTGATAAAGAATAAATTTCCATATACAGTGGTACCCAGAGTTTCACAGCTCCCAACTCTAACAATTATGTAAGTGTATTATTGTAAGTGCTTTTGTAAGTGTATTTTGGGTATCTGAAACGGACTAATCTAATTTACATTATTCCTTATGAGAACAAATTCATTCAGTAACGGCACTCGAAACAGCCTCGAAAAAATTTGGGGGCCCCGAAATCACGGTACCACTGTACATACAGGGGAAACCCTTTGGTTTTCGTTTCCCCTGGTTTTCATTAAATTTTGGGTTTTTTGCCCCTTTTTTCGTAAAAAATAGTCCCAGTTTTCGTTCATCCCCTTTGGGTTTTTTATCCGCTGTCCCCAACGTGTCCGCCCCATCCGCACCCACACCAAAAAAACCCACGCACGCATTTTTGAGTCAGTCTGGCTTTGTTGGTGGTAGAGGGTGGTATGGTTGGGAGAGATGGGGGGGAGAGATGGTGGTAAAGGGGGGCAGTGATGTTGGTAGGGGGTGGCAGTGATGGTGGTAGGGTGGTAGTGGTTTGGGGGAGAGGGTGGTGTGGTGGTGGTAGAGGGTGGTAGTGGTGGTGGTAGGGTGGTAGTGATGGTGGTGAGTTTGGGAGTGATGGTGGTAGAGGGTGGAGTGATGGTGGTAGAGGGTGGGAGTGATGGTGGTAGAGGGGGTAGTGATGGTGGTAGAGGGTGGCAGTGATGGTGGTGAGGGTGGTAGTGATGGTGGTAGGGTGGTAGTGATGGTGGCAGTGATGGCGGAAGAGGGTGGTAGTGATGGCGGTAGAGGGTGGTAGTGATGGCGGAAAAAGGGGGGGTAGTGATGGCGGTAGAGGGTGGTAGTGAAGGCGGGAGAGGGTGGTAGTGATGGCGGTAGAGGGTGGTAGTGATGGCGGTAGGGTGGTAGTGATGGGGTAGAGGGTGGTAGTGATGGCGGTAGAGGGTGGTAGTGATGGCGGTGATTTGGGAGTGATGGCGGTGGGGGGGTAGTGATGGCGGTAGAGGGTGGTAGTGATGGCGGTAGAGGGTGGTAGTGATGGCGGTAAGGGTGGTAGTGATGGGGGTAGAGGGTGGTAGTGATGGCGGTAGAGGGTGGTAGTGATGGCGGCAGAGATAACCCTCCTCCCTCTCCCCCCTCGCCATCTGCCAACAAGAGTCTTCAATAAAAGGGAAAACTGATTTAAATGTTCATTTATCCATTTTAAAAATTTGTGCTTTATATTTATTTCTCATTGTTTTCTGTATGTAATATACCTTTGAAGAGTTTTTAGAGTTTCTCTACTCTGAGCCGGCCCCTGTTCCCGGCTCGTCTGGTGCCTGGTCAACCAGGCTGTTGCTCCCCAGGCCGCTGCCCCCCATATCCATCACAGCCTGGTTGATCTGACACCTGGTGAAGATACTTGTCCAGTTTCCTCTTGAAGGCTTCTACACTTGTTCCCCTCCTTGTTTCTGATATCTTCTGGTAAGATGTTGAATAGTCTGGGACCCAGGATGTTGATACAGTGTTCCTTTATTATCCCCACCGCACCCTTTTTCTCACTGGGTTTATTTTACACTTCCTCCCATATCTCTCACTCCAGTAAGTTGTTATGGCCGTGTGTGGGTTTTGGGGCCAGACCCTCAGTACTTTCCAGGTATTATTATCATGCAGACTGGCATCTACAGGTGGGTACTGCTCTTCTTTTTAGTAGATTTCTATCTGACAGCATGACCAAAGACTGTGTAATGTGGAGTTTTCCTCCAGGTTACTTATACTTCTTGAAATAACTCCTAGTAATCTGTTAGCCTTGTTGCACACACTTAGGCACTGCTGTCTTGGCTTTAGATTTCTGCTCACCATGACTCCCAAGTCTTTTTCACATTCTGTATGATCAAGCTCTACTTCACCTAGTTTATAGCTTCGAGGGTTATTTTCATTACCAAGAACTAGCAAAAACTTAATAAATAAACTAAAATAAAATTTTATTTCTTTGCTAAGGTTACAATGTACAGTATGTTGAGTAAATGGAATTATCAAAGCTTATTGCTTGGGCAGCATTAAAAATTGGGTTGGGCAAATATTCTGTTAGTGGGATGGATAAAAAAAGGACTTGCCTAGTATGGGCCAACAGGCCTGCTGCAGTGTTCCTCCTTTATGTTCTTATGTATCTCTCTCCTCCAAACTATAGTTATTCTCTATAAAAGGTATTTTTGTTAATACTTTTGGGTGTCTGGAATGGATTAATTGGATTTTCATTATTTTTATGGGAAATATTGCTTTAGCTTTCATCGAATTTGGTTTGTCAAACTCTGGAGCAATTAAAAACGAAAACCGAGGTTCAACTGTAATGAAGCAATAAACAGCTAGAATGCAATACAAAAATTCTGAATTATGAAAATATTAGATTACTTCAAAGATTAAGCTAGCTTAGTTTTTTTTTTTTTTTTTTTTTTTTCAACAAGTGGCCGTCTCCCACCGAGGCAGGGTGACCCAAAAGAAAATCCCAAAAGAAAATACTTTCATCATCATTCAACACTTTCACCACACTCATACATAATCACTGTCTTTGCAGAGGAGCTCAGATCGACAGCTGAAAAGTCCCTCCCCGCTGTCACATCTCAGACCCCCCCTTTAAAAGCAG
>WNWK01032508.1:0-21846 GCA_009830355.1 Cherax destructor
AGACTAGGTCGAGCAAATTATTACCTCTGGTAGGCTCCGTCACACACTGCTTCAGAAAACAGTCCTGAACTACTTCCATAAAGTCACTGGACTCCAGATTACCGGTCAAAGAAGTCCAGTCAATTTGACTAAAGTTAAAATCCCTACTATCACTACGTTATTGTGTCTAGAAGCCCTAACAATTTCGTCCCAAAGAAGTCTCCTCTATCGTGATCCAAGCCTGGAGGTCGGTATATTACACCTAGAATCAGTTTTTCTTGACCTTCTAGAAACTCTACCCAAACAGATTCTGTTAATGATCCATCTATTTTTATGCCTGTTTTTATGCAGCAATTTATATTTTCTCGTACATACAATGCAACTCCACCCCTTTCCCATTATATCTATCTACATGGAACAACTTAAACCCCTGAATATGACACTCAGCAATCATATCCCGACTCTTGGTATTATACCATGTTTCAGTTATTGCAATGACATCAAAGTTCCCAGAACATGCTACCAAACGTAATTCGTTAATTTTATTTCTGGCGCTTCGACAGTTAGTATAAAATACATTGATATGTATCTTCTTGTGAACCTTTTTCAGCTTTTGTTTTACACAATTTCTGTTACTATCATTACCCTGTGTCACTCGATTACTGTTATTGTTATGATTTATGATATCAAAGCCTGAATCAATATTTTGGCCCTCATTATTTACCATTCCTAAACCCATACCTCTAACTAATCCTAGTTTAAAGCCCTAACAACATCCTCAACTGAGCTAGCGAGAAATCCTACACCTTCCCTGGATAAGTGAACCCCATCCCTGGCATACATGTCATTTCGGCCATAGAAGTGGTCCCAGTTGTCAATGAATGGGACTGCATTATCCTTACAGTGTTTGTCCAGCCAGCAATTTATACCAATCGCTCTGGACAGCCATTCATTTCCAACACCCTTCTTGGCAAAATGCCACATATAACAGGGCTCCCTCCTTTCTTCCTAATGATGTCTATTGCTGCCTTATACCTACTAACTAAATCCTCACTTCTACGCTTGGATACATCATTGCCTCCAGCACTGAGGCAGATAATAGGATTGATCCCATTACCATGCATGATGTTGTCAAGCCGGCTAACAATGTCTTCCATCCCAGCCCCAGGAAAGCAAACCCTCTGTCTCCTACTCCTATCTGTCAAGCAGAAGGCCCTATCCATATATCTAACAGAACCCTTACCTAACCTAACAGAACCTTACCTAACCTAACATAACCTTACCTAACCTAACATAACCTTACCTGAAATAAATCGAGAAATTTGATGTAGTACGTGAGAAATCAACATATAATTAGCGAGGATGGGTTCGGGAAGTATAGAATCTGGTAACGCTGGTTCCATGTCAACTAATAACCTCGTGACTCTTGACCTGAAGACGGGAGTATTGGGAGAGAAAGGAGGTACATCAGGAAAACCTGTGTGAAACCTGTCAAAGAGGTACTTGCAACCCCAGAGTTTTAGACAGCGTTCCTGAATATACAGACCATGTGTGGTATTACCTATATGTGGTTGCAGCAGTCGTATGTGTGTGTGTGTGTGTACTCAGATATATGTGTTTGTAGGAGTCGTGTGTGTATGTACTCAGATATATGTTATTGCAGGAGTCGTGTGTGTGTGTATGTATGTATGTACTCACCTAATTGTGGTTGCAGGGGTCGATCCACAGCTCCAGGCCCCGCCTCTTCACTAGTCGCTACTAGGTTAATCTCTTTGCTCCATGAGCTTTATCATACCTCTTGTGTGTGTGTGTGTGTGTGTGTGTGTGTGTGTTAGTTACCATTTTGTCCTAGGCACATGTCGATGTGTGTGTGCGTGCGCGCGTGCGTACGTGCATATGTGCGTGTGTTCGCTGGCGCGCGAGCGCGTGGTGCCGCCAAGACAGCATTTCCTCCATACACTTTCCTCCATGCTGGCTGCAGGGAAAATCTTGGCCCGGGAATAAACGCCAGACTACGATTTGGCGCGAACAAAAGAGGAGAAATAGGACGGGAGGAAGGGGATCAGAATCCATCGTAGGAGAATGTTTGCTCTTCGGGAGGATTGAATCGGGCAGCCACAAGCCCACCACCCCACCAATTACTTCTTACTGTAAATATTGCCCTGCAGAGGCAAGACCAACGACCCTTATTTCGTGGCTTAACCACAAAATAACAATTAATTTTGTTTATTCTCTGACAATATGAACGGTGAGATGTAGTTTCCTTTCGTGGTACAGCAGGATTATGTAGGGTTTATTTCAGGGTGCAGTGATCACGGGGAAATGGTGAAGTTATTCTCCAGTTGTAGTGGATGGCTGCGAATTTATTCTACTACAGTGTACTGAAAGGAAGTTAGTTTATTCCTGGCTTGATGCCTAACTTCCCTCACTGGATACCCAGGGAGGATTGACTCACGGGTGTACTATTTTAATAATAATAGCAGCAATAACAATAATAGTAACAATAATAATAAAAGTAATAATAATAATAATAAAAATAATAATAACTAACTCCCTGGATACAATAATTCACATAAGGTTGTCTTATGGAAGAGAGGAACGAAACATTTAACTAAAACTATCTAATCTTCCTTAATAATCATTAGTTTAACATTCTCAGGAACATTAACTTCAGAGGAAACAGGTTCAAATTCACGTTTAACAACCTCTACAAATTACCTGTTTGACAAAAAAGTGGTCTTTTGATGGTCAGCAGATATGGACAAATTTAGTTCTAGGGCGACGCATTCCACGACGCTTGAGAGAACGACGCTTGAGAGAAATAAAAAAAACGGAATAAGAAAAGTAAAACGAGATTATGGAGTTCAAGTGGCAGGGGATTCGAAGATAAACTCAAAAGGTTTCTTTCAGGTATATAAAAGTAAGATTAAGGACAAGATAGGTGCAGTCAAAAGTCTGACAACTGATCATTCCACCGAATCACCATTCAGTTGCGTCTTGGATTCATTTAACGATAGAGGCAAATTGAAAACTCGGTGAGGAATATTACATTCGAAAAACTAGTGCCAATCCCGTATGGGATGGCACAAGGGCATGAAAGATGAATGTCATCAGAGTTGGTCAGGCTACTCCGAGGTCAGTTGCTGTGTAGTGTGGATGACTGAGATCAGTGTAACCATCGACTCGGACCGTTCAAGAAGTCAATGAAGTAAATGTATAATGTAGACTGATAAAATTTAAGCCAGAGGTTTGCAACAAGATTAGTCCTGGAGCTAAGGGACTATGTCCAATAATGAGATGTTAAGGGAAATCAACCTGATGAGACTGGAGGGGTAATGATAACGACGTACAAAATACTGAGAGGAATTCACAGGGTGAAAAGAGACTGTTTTAGAGATGTGAAATAGGAACAAGAGGGCACAGCTGGAAGCTGAAAACTCAGATGAGTCATAAGGATGTTAGGAAGTATCTCTTCAGCCTTAGAGTTGTCAGGAAGTGAAACAATTTTGAGAATGAAGTGGTAGAGATGGGATGCATACACAGCTTTAAGAAAAGGTACAATAAGGCTCTTGAAGCCAGGAGTGGACCTAGTAACGACTTGCGAAGAGGCGGGGCCAGGAGGCTGTAGACTTCACTCAAAGAGAAAGACCTAGGGGTAAACAGAGTTCCCAGTATATCACCAAACGTTCACATCATCCTCTGATGCCATTGCTTGTCTGTCAAATCTAAGAGTGGCTTTCAGGAAACTCAACAGAGTCATTCCGGGTCCTTTATACAACATGCGACACACCTATCTTGGAGTATTCAGCACCTGTATGGAACCCGCACCTGAAATAGCATGTTAAGAAACTCAAGAAAGTGCAGACGTATGCAGCAAGGCTTGTTCCTGAGATCCAGAGATAAGGGATATGAGCTACGAGGAAACACTAACGGAACTGAAACTAACGACAGTGGAAGACAGAACCAGGGAAGACATAATAACAACATAGGAAATAGGGGATTTGATATAGTAGACATGGACAGGCTGTTTGAGAGGCGAGAAACGGGAACTCGGGGACGGACCTGGAATTAAAGACAGATGAACCAATGGGATGTCACAAATTATTTCTTCAGTCTCAGAGTGACTGGGAAGTGGACTGATCTCGATGACGAAGTGGCGGAGGCAGGCTTCATATATGGTTTCCAGAGCAGGTACGACAAGGCCCATGAGACTCCGAGGAGGTGAAACTGGCAATTGGCAAGTAAAGAAGCGGGGGCCAGAATTTGGGAATCGATCTCTGCAATCACAAATAGTTGAATACACGTACACACAGATTACATAAAAAAAAATTAAATTTTGAATAACTTGTGCTGCCTTTAAATACGTTAGTGCTACATAATTTAAACCAAAATTGGAATGTGCAGCGAAGGTGGGGTGTCCCCACCTAAAAGTCATGGTGACAAGTCTGAAAAAGTCCAAAAATGAGCTATTATATGGTACCAGAGCTACAAGGCACGAGGTACCATGGTTGATGTGAGGAAAAGAGGAGACATGATAAATAACGTATAAAGAGGATACCAAGGGTAGATAAATATTGGCTAACATCGATAACTTGGAGAATAAGTGACATAGCTACAAACTTAATAAATGTGTCCTAGTGTTTACTCACGCGTCTTGCTAAAACAATTTGTGGGTATATATTACCAAGGTTTATACCACAAAGGATACTAGAAAATTATTAACAGTAGTGAAACAATGCTAGGGGTTAAAATAGGAGTAAGTACAAAACAACTGGAATATTTCAAATAAAAAAATGCATAACATAAACACCGATGACGCGACACCATTAGTTTAGCTCCGCTGGTATAGATACAAAAATACAAAAATAAATGGGCAGTTACGTGTACGGCAATTGTTTGCCAGTGCTCGCTGCATCAAGAGGGTTTAAATAACCTTTAAGCTGGATTAAAGGAGTGATTCAGGAGAAGCTGCAACCAGAGTGTGACCAAGCTATTTCTGAGCAAACAAATGTCAAACAAATTGGGTGAAAGTAATCAAGAAAGAGAAGAGTAAACAAGAACAAGAAGACTCCGATTATATTTACATGGTACAGGATGAAGTTATATAGTTATTAAACGAAAAGTTTACCATACTGAGTGTAAGATTTTCCTGGGTCAACGACAAAGATTACAAACAAAAACAAAAAAGGGAAGAAACTAGAGGGCCAAATTCGACAGCAAAACAAAAGAGCAGCGTCCAGGCATAACAACTCCACCAGTTTGTGTATTCCACAGCTAATTCTGAAAAAAAAAAAAAAATTATTGCTGTGATCGTAAGTGACATGAGTGTTCCAGGGAGACCTACCTGGTGAGTGTCACTGATCGTGGACATGAGTGTTCCAGGGAGCCCTACCTGGTGAGTGTCACTGATCGATGATGTGAGTGTTCCAGGGAGACCTACCTGGTGAGTGTCACTGATCGTAAGATGTGAGTGTTCCAGGAGCCCTACCTGGTGAGTGTCACTGATCGTAGGATGTGAGTGTTCCAGGAGCCCTACCTGGTGAGTGTCACTGATCGTAAGTGAATGAGTGTTCCAGGGAGCCCTACCTGGTGAGTGTCACTGATCGTAAGTGACATGAGTGTTCCAGGGAGACCTACCTGGTGAGTGTCACTGATCGTAAGTGACATGAGTGTTCCAGGGAGACCTACCTGGTGAGTGTCACTGATCGTAAGTGACATGAGTGTTCCAGGGAGCCCTACCTGGTGAGTGTCACTGATCGTAAGTGACAAGAGTGTTCCAGGGTGCCCTACCTGGTGTCACTGATCGTAAGTGACAAGAGTGTTCCAGGGAGCCCTACCTGGTGAGTGTCACTGATCGTAAGTGACATGAGTGTTCCAGGGAGACCTACCTGGTGAGAGTCACTGATCGTAAGTGACATGAGTGTTCCAGGAACAACTACCTGGTGAGTGTCACTGAGACTTTTCTGATCCAGCAAATGTAATAGAAACAGTGGAAGAGCAAGTACATTTCCAGCCCTCCCAGTGTCTGGGTCAGGAGTCATCAGGGTTGATGGTCTGTGTGATGTAATTCACGCTGCTGATTGTGTGTATGTGTGTGTGTTTGTTTGTTTGTTTGTATGAAAACACTAAATTCAGCATTTTGTTGAATACAAACACAATATGAAGAGCAAACTTTTCGCTTGTCAAGTCACACAGGGTCGCGGGTAACAAGCGTATATATAGTTGATGTGTACTAATGACTGTTGTTTCTAAACATCATCTTCTGGTCCAGTCTTTCTCCCCTTGATGATGTATTAGGTACCTTACCATACCATGAGGTGTAAATGTTTATCTCTGTGGACGATACATGTGTTGTTGACGCTGTGAGTTCTGAAATTAGAAACGTGCTTTTGTATTTTGGCCTATAAATTGTGTTTAGTCTCTCCAGTGTATCGCCTATCAACATCCATCGCAGAGAATGATGTAGACTAAGACACTTGTTAATGTGATAAACAGTGGAATAAATTAAAATATCTAACATTAAACTCCATGGGGAAGTGGAAAAGAATTCTTCCTCCGTAAGCCAAGCGTGTCGTAAGAGGCGACTAAAATGCCGGGAGCAAGGGGCTCCCAGCATTTTAGTATAAATTACTAAATTTAGTATAAATTACTAAATTTAACAGGAAAAACTTTCTATTTTCTTTTTTTAGGTCACCCAGCCTCGGTGGGCTCCGGCCGGTGTCTTGAAAAAAATATATATGAATTAAAAGACACGACGAATATGGGAAGTTTAATACCACCGGAATACGAAGGCTGGAACAATGAACTTATCTCAAATTCTTTGCTAATATTGTACCAGTAACTGCACCTGACTTAGCTGACAGTAATGTATGTCTTGTCACGCGCTCACAGCACTTCTCAAACTGATCCTTTCTATCATAGATGCACAACTTCTCATAAGATATATTAATCCTCTCAGATGATCATGAAGAGATTCAATCCTAAACCTTTTTTTTATATCAAGTTAGGATGGCTTACTGGAAAGGGCACAGGGAAGAAACATATAAACACAATATGGAAATACGAAATTAATCACACTGAATATATGGTGGGTATGGCATGCTAAGAGTACGTTATATTTTATTCGGCGTATGTCACACACCCAAATAGGCATGCCCTCCCGACCAGCGTGGGTATGAGTGGGGCCCCCCTCGTTATGCAAGTACCTTGGTTCAAGCAGCCAATCACAAGAAGTCCGCCAAAGTTGTGAAGCGATGTGGGGCACTTGTGAATCAACATTGGCAGACTTACCTCCAAGTGTGGTCGAATGCGGTTCTCACCTTGTCTCTTGCTTGCAATTTGCCATTCTGTACATATCCTCTGTATATATTGTTCATATTATTGCTTGTTTAGTGAAGGAAATATAAATATTTACTCTCTGGTGGCTGTTGCTCTTTCCTCGTTGCTATCTCGGTTATCGTGCTACAACCAGGTGTACATGCCACGCTACTGACGCCCTTTGATTCAATCTATTTCATCACTGCTATCTTATTAAATATTACATCGTGCTCATCTCCATTATTATCTAAAATGGAAATGTCCGACCTTGTATTATTATCATCATATTCGTCCTATAAGTTAGTCAGATAATTATATATATAATGTTTGCTGTTTTGGTATAATGAGGATAGATAAAGGTAAAACGAGTCAACCTCTCCTCTTTGTATGTATTGTTTAACACCACTTCTCCTGTTCCCACCTACACCCCCCTCTTTGTCCGGTCTGTGTCAGGTGACCCCACCCTACTCCAGCCCTAGTTTGTTAGCTTGGAGCAGTGTGGAGTTACCTTCCGACTAGACCACATTCAGTGGATTATTATATTCTCCTCTAGTCGAGAATACTCCCATATCTGGGACCACGGAGTACGTATTCACTTAGCTGTACTTGAAGAATTACTTTGATAACTCTGTGAAGAGAAAAACACTTCATGAGTGAGAAGTGTTTGTATATATGTATTACGGCTTTTGTAAGATGACTATGACAGATTGTTATTTGATAAGAGTATAGAAGATTGTATAAAGGAATAATTATTGTTTAAGGATTCACAGAATAATATGATCTTTATTATGGAAAACCTTGAATATGTACAGAAATACATATTCGCTATTATATAAGCAAATGAATTTCTTTCATTAAAAGTAAGGTTTTAGTGGATCTTTAATTTCTATCCCCAACTCTGTCAGAATTGTTACGCCAGTATACTCTGAAAGCAACAACTATACTACTAACCTACTAGTATTAGTTATAAGGCGTGACAATAATAGTGAGACAGCCTTCAATATGTGAACCACCACGACATAGACAGCCCATGATATAGACAGCCCATAACATGCACACACCATGACATAGACAGACCATGAGATAAACAGCCCATGACATACACACACCATGACATACACACACCATGACATACACACACCATGACATACACACACCATGACATACACACACCATGACATACACACACCATGACATACACACACCATGACATACACACACCATGACATACACACACCATGACATACACACACCATAACATACACACACCATGACTGATGGATTGATTACATCGACTTAAGGCTGAGAGACTGATTACCTCAAACTCCTGTTCTTCACCATTCTCCTTTGTATGGACTGATGAAGTCACTGGCGAAACGTTTCCTCAACAAAGACACCCAAGTGTCTAAATCATCAACTTGTCGGTTCTCTGAAGCATTTATCCACACAGCCCATGACATTATGGTTCTTCCACGATGACAAGCCATAGGGGCACCGTCTACTATATTCACCATGCACAGCAACACACACCAGCGCCTCTTTCTTGATGCTCATTTGTCACACAACCAACGTTTCCAAGGAAGCTTTTAACACATGGGAAGTTAATGAGACACATGCGCAACAGTTAAGTTGATGAGACACATGCGCAACAGTTAAGTTGATGTGACACATGCGCAACAGTTAAGTTGATGAGACACATGCGCAACAGTTAAGTTGATGAGACACATGCGCAACAGTTAAGTTGATGAGACACATGCGCAACAGTTAATTTGATGAGACACATGCGCAACAGTTACGTTGATGAGACACATGCGCAACAGTTAAGTTGATGAGACACATGCGCAACAGTTAAGGTGATGAGACACATGCGCAACAGTTAATTTGATGAGACCCATGCGCAACAGTTACGTTGATGAGACACATGCGCAACAGTTAAGTTGATGAGACACATGCGCAACAGTTACGTTGATGAGACACATGCGCAACAGTTACGTTGATGAGACACATGCGCAACAGTTACGTTGATGAGACACATGCGCAACAGTTACGTTGATGAGACACATGCGCAACAGTTAAGTTGATGAGACACATGCGCAACAGTTACGTTGAAGACACACATGCGCAACAGTTAAGGTGATGAGACACATGCGCAACAGTTAATTTGATGAGACACATGCGCAACAGTTACGTTGATGAGACACATGCGCAACAGTTAAGTTGATGAGACACATGCGCAACAGTTACGTTGATGAGACACATGCGCAACAGTTACGTTGATGAGACACATGCGCAACAGTTACGTTGATGAGACACATGCGCAACAGTTAAGTTGATGAGACACATGCGCAACAGTTAAGGTGATGAGACACATGCGCAACAGTTAAGGTGATGAGACACATGCGCAACAGTTAAGTTGATGAGACACATGCGCAACAGTTACGTAACTTTATTCGAAACGTGCCAGCAACAGGTTTCTTCAGTCGAATACAAAGGGGCAGACAGTAAGTGAATGAAAGACGAGATGCGCAACAGTTCAGTCCATGATCTTCGAAGATGTAGTTTTGAGGTGGTCAGTCCCTCAACCTGGACGGATATAATAACACCCTCAAGACCTTCCCTTATGACACCACAGTCCTCGTGCTCTCCCTTCCTCGTAGCAGAACCTTCACTCAAGCTGGAACAACAGCATCAAGCTGCAGGGCCTTCACTCAAGCTGGAACAACAACAGCATCAAGCTGCAGGGCCTTCACTCAAGCTGGAACAACAACATCAAGCTGCAGGGCCTTCACTCAAGCTGGAACAACATCAAGCTGCAGGGCCTTCACTCAAGCTGGAACAACAGCATCAAGCTGCAGGGCCTTCACTCAAGTTGGAACAACAGCATCAAGCTGCAGGGCCTTCACTCAAGCTGGAACAACAACATCAAGCTGCAGGGCCTTCACTCAAGTTGGAACAACAGCATCAAGCTGCAGGGCCTTCACTCAAGCTGGAACAACATCAAGCTGCAGGGCCTTCACTCAAGTTGGAACAACAGCATCAAGCTGCAGGGCCTTCACTCAAGCTGGAACAACAACATCAAGCTGCAGGGCCTTCACTCAAGCTGGAACAACATCATCAAGCTGCAGGGCCTTCACTCAAGCTGGAACATCATCATCAAGATGCAGGGCCTTCACTCAAGCTGGAACAACATCAAGCTGCAGGGCCTTCACTCAAGCTGGAACAACAGCATCAAGCTGCAGGGCCTTCACTCAAGCTGGAACAACATCAAGCTGCAGGGCCTTCACTTAAGCTGGAACAACAACATCAAGCTGCAGGGCCTTCACTCAAGCTGGAACAACAGCATCAAGCTGCAGGGCCTTCACTCAAGCTGGAACAACAATAGCATCAAGCTGCAGAGCCTTCACTCAAGCTGGAACAACAACAGCATCAAGCTGCAGGGCCTTCACTCAAGCTGGAACAACAGCATCAAGCTGCAGGGCCTTCACTCAAGCTGGAACAACAGCATCAAGCTGCAGGGCCTTCACTCAAGCTGGAACAACAGCATCAAGCTGCAGGGCCTTCACTCAGCTGGAACAACAACAGCATCAAGCTGCAGGGCCTTCACTCAGCTGGAACAACAGCATCAAGCTGCAGGGCCTTCACTCAAGCTGGAACAACAGCATCAAGCTGCAGGGCCTTCACTCAAGCTGGAACAACAGCATCAAGCTGCAGGGCCTTCACTCAAGCTGGAACAACAACAGCATCAAGCTGCAGGGCCTTCACTCAAGCTGGAACAACAGCATCAAGCTGCAGGGCCTTCACTCAAGCTGGAACAACAACAGCATCAAGCTGCAGGGCCTTCACTCAAGCTGGAACAACAGCATCAAGCTGCAGGGCCTTCACTCAAGCTGGAACAACAGCATCAAGCTGCAGGGCCTTCACTCAAGCTGGAACAACAGCATCAAGCTGCAGGGCCTTCACTCAAGCTGGAACAACAACAGCATCAAGCTGCAGGGCCTTCACTCAAGCTGGAACAACAGCATCAAGCTGCAGGGCCTTCACTCAAGCTGGAACAACAGCATCAAGCTGCAGGGCCTTCACTCAAGCTGGAACAAAAAGCATCAAGCTGCAGGCCTTCAGTCAAGCTGGAACAACATCAAGCTGCAGAGCCTTCAGTCAAGCTGGAACAACATCAAGCTGCAGGGCCTTCACTCAAGCTGGAACAACAACAAGCTGCAGGGCCTTCAGTCAAGCTGGAACAACAGCATCAAGCTGCAGGCCTTCAGTCAAGCTGGAACAACATCAAGCTGCAGGGCCTTCAGTCAAGCTGGAACAACATCAAGCTGTAGGGCCTTCATCAAGCTGGAAAAATCATCAAGCTGCAGGGCCTTCAGTCAGCTGGAACAAAAATCAAGCTGCAGGGCCTTCACTCAAGCTGGAACAAGAACATCAAGCTGCAGGGCCTTCACTCAGCTGGAACAACACATCAAGCTGCAGAGCCTTCACTCAAGCTGGAACAACAACATCAAGCTGCAGAGCCTTCAGTCAAGCTGGAACAACATCAAGCTGCAGGGCCTTCAGTCAAGCTGGATCAACATCAAGCTGCAGGGCCTTCAGTCAAGCTGGAACAACAACATCAAGCTGCAGAGCCTTCAGTCAAGCTGGAACAACAACATCAAGCTGCAGGGCCTTCACTCAAGCTGGAACAACAACATCAAGCTGCAGAGCCTTCACTCAAGTTGGAACAACATCAAGCTGCAGGGCCTTCACTCAAGCTGGAACAACATCAAGCTGCAGGGCCTTCACTCAAGCTGGAACAACAACATCAAGCTGCAGGACCTTCTAAGACCTACCTGGAAGCAGTACATCCACAGCAGCGCGAGACACAGCATTATGCTGTGTCGGCAGGGATGGTCGTGGTAAAAGTTAGTAAGTTTATTTAGGTACCAGTACACATAAATACAGTTACACAAATTATCATACATAGTTAAATATGTGTAAATTACCTAGGATAACCCCAAAAAAGTCAAAGTGACTTATTACCACTGGTAGAGGTAGTGGTACGGGCGTAGTCGTGGCGGAGATGGCGATAGGGGAATGGGGGATAGGGACTGTGGCAAGCTCCTTCCTTCTCTACGCTCATATACTCAATAAAACAAGGAGTGGGAGAGACTAAAACTTGCAAAGGGAAGGAAGGACCTTGAAACGTGGTGACCCGCCCTGAGCGAGAGGTCAGCGTGCGGCCCTCAGGGATAGACGGTCACTCCCACCACACACACACTGGGTGGGAGGGAACCACACACTGGGAGGAGGGAAGGAAGAATATGAGAGAAGGGAAAGAAGGAAAGAATTATGGAGGGAGAACTGGAGGTGTGAAGTAAGTAGGGTGTGAAAGAAGTAGTGTGAAAGAAGTAGGGAAGGAGTGAAGTAACGAGTTATTTCGCATTGAGTGAAAGCAGGATAAAAGTGGTGAAGGAAGTACGGAATGAAGTGGGAGGATAAGGTAAGGAGTGAAAAAAGTTGATAGAGTGAAGTATGGAGTGAAAGAAGTAAAGAATGAAGAAGCAGGTTGGGAGTGAAGAAAGCGGGGAGAAAAGGAACTAGGTAGGGAGTGCAGGGATTACATAAGAACATAAGAAAGAAGGAACACTGCAGCAGGCCTACTGGCCCATGCGAGGCAGGTCCAAGTCTCCCACCGGCTTAAGCCAATGCCCCGACCCAGCCAGGTCAGGTTACATCCACTTAAGGAAGGAGCACGGCATCTGACCTAGTAGCACAAACTAGTCAGATCCAACTCACACCCACCCGCACCCACTCATATATTTATCTAGCCTATTTTTAAAACTACACAACGTTTTAGCCTCTATAACTGTACTCGGGAGTTTGTTCCACTCATCGACAACTCTATTACCAAACCAATGCTTTCCTATATCCTTCCTGAATCTGAATTTATCCAACTTAAAGCCATTGCTGCGAGTCCTGTCAATACTAGATATTTTTAGCACGCTATTTACATCACCTTTATTTATTCCTGTTTTCCATTTATACACCTCAATCATATCCCCCCTAATTCTACGTCTTTCTAGAGAGTGCAGATTCAGGGCCCTAAGTCTATCCTCGTAGGGAAGATTTCTGATACATGAATCAACTTAGTCATCCTCCTTTGTACGTTTTCCAGAGCATTTATATCCATTCTGTAATACGGTGACCAAAACTGTGCAGCATAATCTAGATGAGGCCTAACCAAGGATATATAGAGTTGAAGAACAACCTGAGGACTTCTGTTATTTATGCTTCTTGATATGAAGCCAAGGATTCTGTTCGCTTTATTGCGAACACTTATGCACTGCTGTCTTGGTTTTAGATTACTGCTAACCAGAACTCCTAAATCCTTTTCGCAATCAGTAGTATTAAGATCTACATTATTTAGTTTATATGTGGCATGGTTATTGTCCTGTCCAATATTTAGAACTTTGCATTTATCTATATTAAACTGCATCTGCCACTTCTCCGACCAATGCATCAGTCTATTCAAATCTTCCTGGAGTGCTCTAATGTCCTCATTTGAATGAATTGGACGGCCTATTTTGGTGTCATCGGCAAACTTGCTTATGTCGCTATTTATTCCCTCATCTATGTCGTTTATGTAGATTGTGAACAACAAGGGGCCCAATACTGACCCCTGTGGAACACCGCTTGTGACACTTCCCCACTCTGATTTCTCCCCATTTATGCAAACTCTCTGCTGCCTATTTGTCAACCATGCCTCTATCCAGGAAAAAATTTCTCCTCCTATTCCGTGTGCCTTAATTTTCCTCAATAGTCTCTGATGTGGGACTCTATCAAAAGCCTTACTGAAGTCCATATACACAACATCATATTCATTACCATGATCTACCTCCTCAAATACCTTAGTGAAAAAAGTTATTAAATTTGTAAGGCAGGAACGCCCTTTTGTAAAACCGTGCTGAGATTCATTGATTAATTTATGCTTTTCAAGATGGCTACGAATTGCCTCGGCTATTATTGATTCCATAAATTTTCCCACTATGGAGGTTAGGCTTATTGGTCTATAGTTCGAAGCTAAGGACCTGTCTCCTGCTTTGAAAATAGGTATTACATTTGCAATTTTCCACTTATCTGGCACCATGCCAGTTTGCAGTGATATGTTGAAAAGATTAGCCATAGGTTTGCTAAGCTCCTCTTTACATTCCTTTAGAACCCTTGCATACAGTTCATCAGGGCTGAGTGAGAGAGAGAGAGAGAGAGAGAGAGAGAGAGAGAGAGAGAGGAGGCAGCGAGATACAGCTAAGACAGATGACTCACACGAAATGCTCACACACACACACCCCTGGTTTACCCAAAGGTGCAGGGAGGCGAAGGCTCAGAGTGTCAGAGAATGGAAAAGGTACAGAAGGCAAAGAACCCAAGTAAACAAAGAGATTAGTCGAAGAGCTAGAAGTGAGTATGCACAGGTACGGAGGGAGGCCCAGAAACAGTACGAAAATGACATAGCATCGAAAGTCAAGTCTGACCCGAAACTGATGTACAGTTACATCAGAAGGAAGACAACAGTCAAGGACCAGGTGATAAGGCTGAGGAGAGAGGATGGGGAACTCACAAGTAATGATCAAGAGGTATGCAAGGAGCTCAACTCGAGGTTTAAGGAAGTATTCACAGTGGAGGCAGGAAGGCAGCTGGGTAGACAGGACGGGGTGCGTCACCAACAAGGGATGTATCAAGTGCTGGAGGGCATACACACAACTGAGGGGAAGGTGAAGCAGTTACTCAGTGACCTTTATACCTCAAAGGCGATGGGTCCGGACAATATCTCCCCGTGGGTCCTTCGGGAAGGAGCTGAGGTTCTGAGTGTGCCACTTACCATAATATTCAACACATCCCTTGAAACTGGGCAGCTACCTGAGATATGGAAAAAGGCCAATGTAGTCCCCATCTTTAAAAAAGGAGACAGAAAAGAGGCACTAAACTATAGACCAGTGTCACTTACGTGTATAGTGTGCAAAGTCTTAGAGAAAATCATCAGGAAAAGAATGGTGGAGCATCTGGAGCAGAACAGGATAATCAACGCCAGACAGCACGGATTCAGGGAAGGCAAATCCTGTGTAACAAACCTCCTGGAGTTCTATGATAAAGTAACAGAGGTAAGGCAAGAGAGAGAAGGGTTGGTTGACTACATTTTCCTGGGCTGCAGGAAGGCCTTCAACACAGTTCCTCATATGAGATTAGTAAAGAAGTTGGAAGACCAAGCGTGTATAACAGGAAGGGCACTGGAATGGATCAGGGAATACCTCACAGGGAAGCAACAACGGGTCATGGTGCGTGATGAGGTATCACAGTGGGCGCCGGTGACGAGCGGTGTACCGCAGGGGTCAGTCCTAGGACCAGTGCTATTCTTGGTATATGTGAATGACATGACGGACGGGATAGACTCAGAAGTGTCTCTGTTCGCAGATGATGTGAAATTAATGAGGAGAATCACATCGGATGAAGACCAAGCAGGACTTCAAAGAGACCTGGACAAGCTTGACATCTGGTCTAGCAACTGGCTTCTCGAATTTAACCCCACCAAATGCAAAGTCATGAGGATCGGAGAAGGGCAAAGAAGACCGCTGACAGAGTACAGGCTAGGTGGACAAAAGCTACAAACCCCATCAAAGGAGAAAGACCTTGGGGTGAATATAACGCCAAGCACGTCTCCGGAAACACACATCAACCAGATAACCGCGGCATCATATGGGCGACTGGCAAACCTAAGATTAGCGTTCCGTTACCTTAACAAGGAATCGTTCAAGACACTGTACACCGTGTACGTCAGGCCCATACTAGAGTATGCAGCACCAGTCTGGAACCCACACCTGGTCAAGCACGTCAAGAAATTAGAGAAAGTGCAAAGGTTTGCGACAAGGCTAGTTCCACAGCTCAGGGTAATGCCATATGAAGAAAGGTTGAGGGAAATAGGACTAACAACACTGGAGTGATGTTAGGAAGCAATTCTTCAACCATAGAGTAGTTAGGAAGTGGAATAGTCTAGCGAACGATATAGTGGAGGCGGGAACCATACATAGTTTTAAGACAAGGTATGATAAAGCTCATGGAGCAGGGAGAGCAGAGACCCAGTAGCGGACAGCGAAGTGGCGGGGCCAGGAGTCGAGTCTCGACCCCTGCAACCACAATTAGGTGAGTACAATTAGGTGAGTACACCAAGTAGGGACCAGGAATTGTGACTCGACCCCTGCAACCACATACAGGTAAGTACATATAGGCGAGTACACTCGTACACACACAACGTTGGGCGGCGGGGCTAGGAACTAAGACTCAACCCCCCAGCAAGCACATACAGTTGAGTACATACGAGTACAAACGCACACACGAACAGCTAGCCACGATAGACTGGCCTAGGAAAGACAAAGGAGGGGACAGGATGGTACGAACGGCAAGGAAAACCCGGTGAAAAAGTAATGGAAGAGGCGGAGGAGGGAAGAGGCAGTGGTGGCAACAACTTGACTTCCTTGTGGATGTGTTGCAGATCAGAATGAAAAAAAAATTAGGTGTGCATATAGATGGTCTCTGAGAGGAAATTGACGAATGGTTGTGAAGGCTATAGGAGGAAATGGAAGACCCGGGGAGGAGACTAGGGACCAACAGCGGGATTACAGAATTGAAGAGACATAATGGAAGACAGACTAGGAGACAGAATAGAAGACAGACTGGAGACAGAATAGAAGAGTATGAGACAGGAGACAGAATAGAAGAGTATGAGACAGGAAACAGAATAGAAGAGTATGAGACAGGAAACAGAATAGAAGAGTATGAGACAGGAAACAGAATAGAAGAGTATGAGACAGGAAACAGAATAGAAGAGTATGAGACAGGAGACAGAATAGAAGAGTATGAGACAGGAGACAGAATAGAAGAGTATGAGACAGAGACAGAATAGAAGAGTATGAGACAGAAACAGAATAGAAGAGTATGAGACAGGAGACAGAATAGAAGAGTATGAGGCAGAAGACAGAATAGAAGAGTATGAGACAGAAGACAGAATAGAAAGATAGAGACAGGAGACAGAATAGAAGAGTATGAGACAGAACAGAAGAATATGAGACGGAGAAATAGAAGAGTATGAGACAGAGACAGAAGAAGGTATGAGACAGGAGACACAATAGAAGAGTATGAGGCAGGAGACACAATAGAAGAGTATGAGACAGGAGACAGAATAGAAGAGTATGAGACAGGAGACAGAATAGAAGACAGAGTAGGAGACAGGAGACATAATAGAGGACAGAGTAGGAGACAGGAGACATAATAGAAGACAGAGTAGGAGACAGGAGACAGAATAGAAGACAGATTGGGAGACAGAATAGAAGACAGACTAGGAGACAAAACAGAAGACATGGAATGAATGAGACAGAATGGAAAAGGAGACATCAAAATTGAGAGAGGATATTAAACATGTGAGGAAGACAGCAGAAGGAGCAGAGAAGGGAGGGAATAATGAAGGAAGAAATAAGATGTGAGCAATCATGCTCACAGGAGACTACACTGTACAAGAGGTTATGCGAAAGATAACAAAAGAACTGATGATGACTGACAAGGCAATTTGGGTAGTCAGGCAGTAAGAAGAGAGGAGAGCAAAATCCTGATGATTTATGGAATTCCACAGGCTGGAGATGAATTGAAAAGGGAGTGGTAACAAGTTTATGGAAATTAGGGGGAATTGAAAACAAAGAGAAAACAAGGCACATCACAAACTTTTGAGGATCGACCAACATCGCAGGAATAAATATTGTCTGATCAAGGTAGTTCTTGAATAAAAGGCATCAAAAAAACATGTGAAAAATAGAGATAGTGCTGTGTCTAGACAGAGAAGAGAGGAACAAAGGCAAAAACTTACAGACTTTTATGAACAGCGGCCAACAAGACAGAGCAGCTGTAAGTTAGACTAAGACAGCGACTGGGGGACCCTAACCCCATGCAGTGTAATAAGAGTCCTCTCGCTAACACCTCTCTCTCTCCCCCCTTCCCCATCACAGAAACCCCCATTTCTTGAACCCCATAGCGCTCTCCTTATAGCCGGGAAGATCTACTAACCCACTCTAAACATGCATCCCAGACAGCCACTTGAATTTTTTTCCCCATTCACATCCCTTCACCAGACTCGTACCTCAACACAGCAGAAACTAAACACAATACTGACAGCATTGTAACAATGAGGAAAAACAAAAGAGACCAAAGAAACAATACCAAAAACTATGGAACTATTACACTCAAGAGTGGGAGAGGCGTAGTAGAAGCAGTGTATTCTACAACCCTCATTCAAAAAGTAGCAGTGTATTCTACAACTCTCCATCAAGAAGCAGCAGTGTATTCTACAACCCTCCATCAAGAAGCAGCAGTGTATTCTACAACCCTCCATCAATAAGTAGCAGTGTATTCTACAACCCTCCATCAAGAAGCAGCAGTGTATTCTACAACCCTCCATCAAGAAGCAGCAGTGTATTCTACAACCCTCCATCAAGAAGCAGCAGTGTATTCTACAACCCTCCATCAAGAAGCAGCAGTGTATTCTACAACCCTCCATCAAGAAGTAGCAGTGTATTCTACAACCCTCCATCAAGAAGCAGCAGTGTATTCTACAACCCTCCATCAAGAAGCAACAGTGTATTCTACAACCCTCCATCAAGAAGCAGCAGTGTATTCTACAACCCTCCATCAATAAGTAGCAGTGTATTCTACAACCCTCCATCAAGAAGCATCAGTGTATTCTACAACCCTCCATCAAGAAGTAGCAGTGTATTCTACAACCCTCCATCAAGAAGTAGCAGTGTATTCTACAACCCTCCATCAAGAAGCAGCAGTGTATTCTACAACCCTCCATCAAGAAGCAGCAGTATATTCTACAACCCTCCATCAAGAAGTAGCAATGTATTCTACAACCCTCCATCAAGAAGCAGCAGTATATTCTACAACCCTCCATCAAGAAGTAGCAGTGTATTCTACAACCCTCCATCAAGAAGCAGCAGTATATTATACAACCCTCCATCAAGAAGTAGCTGTGTATTCTACAACCCTCCATCAAGAAGTAGCAGTGTATTCTACAACCCTCCATCAAGAATCAGCAGTGTATTCTACAACCCTCCATCAAGAATCAGCAGTGTATTCTACAACCCTCCATCAAGAAGCAGCAGTGTATTCTACATCCCTCCATCAAGAAGCAGCAGTGTATTCTACAACACTCCATCAAGAAGCAGCAGTGTATTCTACAACACTCCATCAAGAAGTAGCAGACTGAAAGGGAGCTTAAAAACAACAGTAGGACATGATAAAAGCTGTCGAGGAAATGTTAAGCAGCATCTACCAGAACCAGTACAAAACTAGTTATCTTGGCTATGATGCTTACCAACTATTTATTAATAATGGGGCTATAAGTTAAACCAATGGCATAAAAATCACTTAAAATTTATTAGTGCAACTCTTAATATATATTCCAGGGGAGTTTACAATTAATAAATAATTTAAGTAAGCTATCTGATAAGACTGAACGATTAGCAGAGTTGCAATTTTAACATCAGTGATGAAAAACTGCACAACAGATAGGTGTGAGTGGGTCTACCCCACAATGTGTACTGGTGGCACTGGTTGGCCCCACTCCCTCCTCAAATTTACACCAAGGTAGAGCAGGAGGGAGACACGCACATGTGCGGAGATATCCCTGAGAAGTCATACATGGCAGAGAAAGATGAACCTCAGCCTTAAGAACGTTAGATAAAACTTTCTGCCCATGCTTGGTCAAGAAGTGAATTGACACAGTGGGGGAGAAGGAGGAGGAGGTAGTGGAAACATACAACATAAACAATTTTAAAGACAGGCCCTCCACACGGCAGGAAGCTAGTAAAACTATCATACATATTTAAGAACTAGGAATTGACCACTGCAACACACACACACAAACCATTTTTATGATGAATCATCATATATGTGAAATTATGGGCAACAGCTGAGGTAGCGCTAAAATAAGACTCTAGTGACAACATAAAAACTTCAGACACAGTTCTTCCGAGCAGCGGGCCATTCAATTTAACGTTGCCCTTCGCTCACTTAACACGCAAGAATAGGAACAAGCATAAGGCTAACACATTAACTCAACCCTCATATCAATATTGTTGTGTAGTGGAGCACCATGGTAGACCTACCGGACCTTCCACGCTTGATGCAGCATCCAACATGTCTTCACCTCACTAACCCTCCTTTCTACTATATAAATGAGCACGTCTTTGATTTCCTAGATTCACTTGAGAGAATTAACTACATGTGAGCGAAACGTCGTCTACTTCGTTAAGTAATCATTGTTCTTTTCCAACCTTTGGACGAAGACCTACTTCCACATTTGGATTTGTCAAGTGTGACACCACCTACGACAGCTTCACCTCACCTGTCTACAGTATAAAAGTCACTTCTTCGCACTTACATTACATCGACTCAAGGCTGAGGGATTGATTACCTCAAACTCCTGTTCTTCACCATTCTCCTTTGTATTGGACTGATGAAGCCACTGTGTGGCGAAACGTTTCTTCAATAAAGATTCCCATATGTTGCATAAGTGTCTCAATCTTCAACTTGTCGGTGTTCAAGTCAGCCTCCAACCCTGGAGGAGGAGTGAAAAAAGACACTTATGTACAATTCAGGACATTTTAGAGAGAAAACGTTTGGCCACGAGTGACTTCCTCGGTGGTTTCTTTAAGGACTGAAGTCACTCGGGGCGAAACGTCGCCAGAATAAACATACCCAAATGTTACACAAGTGTCTCATTTATCAACTTGTGGGTTTTGTAAACTATTTATACAAAAGAAATAGTAGTAGTAATATTAGAAGTAGTAGTATTAGTAGCAGTAGTAATAGTAGTAGCAGCAGTAGTAGTAGTAGCAGCAGCAGCAGTAGTAGTAGTAGCAATGGTAGTAATAGCAGCAGCAGTAGTGGTAGTAGTAGTAATAGTAGTAGTAGTAGCAGCAGCAGTAGTAGTAGTGGTAGTAGTAGTAATAGTAGTAGCAGCAGCAGTAGTAGCTGTTATTGTAGTATTACTGACAGAGTAATTTAGTAAATTACATTTCAAGGTTGTGGAGATGAAATTATCTCAACACTCTACCACTTGAAAAATTTAGACACATGTGCAACATCTACCACTTGTAAATTGAGAAAAAGTGGAGACGAAAGGGGTACAAGAATTTTATCTTCACAGAGTTGTAGATCGATAGATTGAATAAAAAAATGAAGTGGTACAACCGTTTGAAATATATGAAAAAAAAAATGATGAAAGAAATTACTAAGGATGGGACATCACAGGGTCAACTCCCCTATAGATACAAATAAGATATTTTGAGCTGTATGCTGTATAAATAGTTACGCCCCCCCCACACACACAACAGGAACTGTGAATTGACCTCTATAATCACATATGGGGAGTACACACACACACACACATATAAAACCCGAAGCCAGGAGCTGTGACTCCCACCCCCCATAACCACATGCCTGGAGTATACCTGGAGGGGGTCC
>WNWK01032509.1:0-21845 GCA_009830355.1 Cherax destructor
CATCTACCTCATTTAAGTGCTTTCACTAGTTAGAAGCAACTACCTAAATGTATATGTCTTTTTCTTTAATTGCTATTTTTGCTATACAGTGGACCCCCGGTTTACGTTCACCTCTAAACTCGAGCAATTATGTAAATGTATTTTGTAAGTGCTTTTGTAAGTGTATTTTGGGGTTTAAAAGGACTAATCTATTTTACATTATTCCTTATGGGAACAAATTCGTTTGGTAACGGCACTTGAACAGCATCCCGGAACGAATCAATAACGTAAACTGGGGGTCCATTGTATATACAGTGGACCCCCAGTTTTCGTGATTTTTTCGTTCCAGAATGCTGTTCAAGTGCCGTTACCAAACGAATTTATTCCCATAAGGAATAATGTAAATTAGATTAGTCCTTTTAGACCCCCAAAAATACACTTACAAAAGCACTTACAAAAATACACTTACATAATTGTTCGAGTTTGGAGCATCACGAAAACCGGGAGTCCACTGTATATTTTTTTTAAATACATTTTTACTATTTGTCCATTTTCCAACCTCATTTCTATATATTATTAATCACCTTAATTGCTTAAAATTTGTTTAAAATAATTTTTTACTATTAGTCTATTTTACTATTGTACAAATAATCTCTATATTCTCTTAGAATAGTTCCTTACATTCAATTACTTTATATTGCCTTTTATAAACTCTAAAATCACAACCAGTGCAATATTGAATCCAAATAATTGTTCCATAACAATTTAATACTAGTCACAGTAATTTTTCCAACCATTTCAATTAGCCAGTTAACCCTTTCAGGGTTTCGGCCGTACTAGTACGGCTTACGCGCCAAGGTTTTCGCCGTACTAGCATGCCTAAATTCTAGCGCCCACAAATCAAGCGGAAACAAGCTGGTAGGCCTAGATGTGAGAGAATGGGTCGGTGCGGTCAGTGTGCGCATAAAAAAAATCTAGCACCACACAGTGCATAATGAGGAAAAAAAAACTGACCGTGTTTTTGGTTTAAAACAGCGACTTTGCAGTCTATTTTTGTATGGTATTTATGGTTGTATTCTCGTTTTCTTGGTCTCATTTGATAGAATGGAAGATATATTACAGAAATTGAGATAATTTTGATTGGTTTCACGATGACAAGTACCTTGAAATTGAGCGCAAAGTAGCAAAAATGTTCGATTTTTGCCAATGTTCAAGAGTAAACAAATCACGCCACGCGTCCAATACACATCAACGCATGAGTCTAATATTCTTGCACAAGTGTGCTGATATTATTTATACCATTTTTACAATGATGCAGTAGTATACATAACAGAAAATCTTCTATTTTTTTGTGAGAATAAAAATTCAAAATGAAAAGCAAAAGTAATGTAAGAGGGGCCTGGAGACATGACTAATGAACAGATAAAATGTTATTTTAGTGCCAGGAATGTCTGTCTTGTTGATTCTGGACCCTATTTTGAAATTGGCATCTTCTGAAATTTGTGTGAAATTGGCCAAATTGCCAATTTCTGGCCACTTCATTGGGAAGTTGAAATTGGTAAATTGGCAATTTCTTGTATTCAATCGACAGAACAAATGGAATTCTAGAAAAATAGCTATAATTTTAGTAGACTGACATTGAAATTGGCCGAAAATAGGGCTCAAATTGGGCAAAATCGCTGATGCGTAAATATCGCCGATACCGCTAACTTTGCGAGAGCATAATTCCGTTAGTTTTTCACCAAATTTCATATTTTTGGTGACATTATGATCAGAAAAAAGATGCTCTATCATTTCATAAGAAAAAAATAATTTTTTTTTTCCAAAAATGTTTCGACCCTGAAAACGAGTTAAGGATCAGGGGTCTTGACCCTGAAAGGGTTAAACACTATGCATCAGTTCTCACCAAACTAATAAGAAAGGCCAGGCAACTGTACTACTCCAGTAGATTCACTGAAACAAGAGGAGATATAAAAAAGACCTGGAAAACACTCAGATTCTGGGCACCCACAAACTGAAAAAAACTAGAGATATCGTCTGAACTAAACCGAATGAAACACAACTACAGCCTATTGATACAGTTAACAAGATAAATGACTTCTTCTCAACCATAGGATCAAATCTCGCCAGTAAAATCCCAGGTACCAACGCCCGAGCAAGTGATTACTTTGATGGGAATTTCCCAACGTCCTTCTATCTTGCACCTACCAAGCCCACTGAAATCACTACAATTATCAAGTCACTTAAAAATAAATCAGGGAACCTGTCTCAAGTCCCACCATTATTGTACAAGCGAGCGGCCCATGTCCTTTCGCCTGCTATTTCATTACTTTTTAACAAATCACTAGAAACTAGCACTTTCCCGACACTCCTCAAGACAGCAAGGGTTACACCAATACACAAAGGTGGAGACCCCACAGATGTTAATAACTTCAGGCCAATATCAAACGTATCGTTGCTATCCAAAATCTTTGAGAAATTTGTGCACAAGAGATTACAGTGGTCCCCCAAGTATCGTAAAAACTTCACTCCAAAAGCCTGCTCAAGCACCATTACCGAACGAATTTACTCCCTTAAGGAAAAATGTCACGTAGGTTAGTCTATTTCAGACCCCCAAGAATACACTTCCACAAGCACTTACAATATTATACTTACATAATTGTACGATTTCCGGGGTGTACGTAACTCGGGGGACCACTGTATATTCATTTATAACAGCACAAAGCCAATTTGGCTTCAGAAAAAATAAAAGCACAAACGATGCAATTGTAAAAATGCTAGACATGCTTTACAAAGCACTGGAAAATAAGGAATATTCATTAGGACTTTTTATTGACCTAAGAAAAGCTTTTGGCACAGTAGACCATCATACTGCACAAACTTGACCATTATGGAATAAGATGCCATGCACTTACATATTTCAAATCCTACCATACTAACAGGTATCAGTACGTCTCCATTAAAGACACAACCTCATCAACATGACCACTTGATACTGGAGTGCCACAGGGAAGGGTCCTTGGTCCCCTGCTCTTCCTCTTATACATCAATGATCTTCCCAACGTATCACAACACCTGAAACCAATTCTCTTTGCTGACGACACGATTTATGTCATCTCCCACCCAAATCTTGCCTCACTCAACACGATTGTTAATGAGGAGCTACTAAAAATATCTACCTGGATGACTGCCAATAAACTTACACTTAACACACTGACAAAACCTACTACAGTGGTCCCCCGAGTATAGTAAAAACTTCACTCCAGAAGCCTGCTCAAGCGCCATTACCGAACGAATTTACTCCCTTAAGGAAAAATATCACGTAGGTTAGTCTATTTCAGACCCCCAAAATACACTTCCACAAGCACTTACAATATTATACTTACATAATTGTACGATTTCCGGGTGTACATAACTCGGGGGACCACTGTATATTATTATGTTTGGTAACAGAGCAGGTGTGGCACAACTGAACATTAAGAGCGACAACACTCATATTGCTAAACATATTGAGGGCAAATTCCTGGGCCTACACCATGACAGCAACCTGAAATTCAGCACCGATATCCAACACATAACAAAAAAAGTATCCAAAACGGTTGGGATCTTCTCTAAGATATGTTACTATGTACCACAATCAGCCCTACTCACACTATACTATTCACTCTTCTATTCCTTCCTCACATATGCCAT
Organism: Cherax destructor; assembly: GCA_009830355.1. NCBI lineage: Eukaryota > Metazoa > Arthropoda > Malacostraca > Decapoda > Parastacidae > Cherax > Cherax destructor. The sequence goes on from WNWK01032509.1 coordinate 3,673, forward strand.
TTGTGCTTGGGGATCAAGAGCAGCAACACACCTAAAGCCCATAATAACCCATCTCTTCAAAGACCTAAACTTACTCACTGTACAGAGCATCCACACTTACTACTGTACAACCTACATTTACAGAACCATAAATTCCAATATTAACCCTGAACTAAAACACTTTCTTGATAGTTGTGACAGGACCTACAGACGCAAAAATCTCTATGACATTCCCTGTGTCTGACTAAATCTATACAAAAATACAACGTACATTAAAGGACCTAAAATCTGGAACTCCCTGCCTGAAAACTCTAGAACTGCAGACTCAACCACCACTTTCAAAACTACCGTTAAAAAACATATCTCCCTGACTCACCCCACCGCCAGCTAATTACATGAAAACCACCTGTATTCTCTTCCTTGTATCATGCCCACATGAAAAACAAAATAGACTTACTCTCAATATCTGTGATTCCCCCCAACTTACACTTACACTCAACCAAATGACTGTAAACATAAAATTTTGAATATAGCTTTTGCCTAAAAGATCTTAAGCTAGTCATAAGTTTGCCTGACATACTCAAATATAGGAGCTTCAATAGAAACTGTGTATCATGCCAAGACAAAACCATTCTCATTACTAAATTTACAAACTGTAATACAGTGGTCCCTCGGTTTTCGTGCATCTCCAAACTCGAACATTTATATAAGTGTATTTTCGTAAGTGCTGTTGCAAGTGTATTTTTGGGGGTCTGAAATAGACTAACCTACGTGACATTATTTCTTAAGGAAGTAAATTCGTTCGGTAATGGCACTTGAGCAGCATTCTGGAACGAATTTTTGGCAAAAACCGAGGGACCAATGTATTCTTAAATGTTTTGAAATACCTCATATTGTAAATCTATTTAATCACTACAGTTACCTAACTTTAAAATCAGTATGCTCCATAACCTGTGTCAATATAGTAAGAATTATTATTAGTCTGTCCGAAATGCCTAGTCATGCTAGGCATGCTAGTGGCCTTCTTTGTAATTTTATCAATCAATCAATCAATCAATTTTATTTCTGATAATATTACAAAGTGGGGTTTACATATTATGTTATTAATACATTTTATGAATTATTTATTATAAGAAGGCCAATAATATGCCTTGGTATGCCTAGGCATTTCAGGCAGTCTTATACTAGATCTTACTCTATAGTGACACAATGATTATACTGGTATTAAGGTTAGGTAATTGTAGTGACTAACTAGGTTTACAAAACTGAGGTAGTACAAAAATTTAAGAATTTAACAATTAGTTTATATATTAATGGAAATGGTGATGTGTTGGCATGATACAGTTTCTATATTGGAGTGTCTTAGGCAAACTTATGACTAGCTTAAGAATTATGAAGCAATAGTTGTATTAGAATCTTGGTTACAGTCATGTGCAAATTAAGGGGGAATCACAGATATCAATAAGTGTATTTTGTTGTGGATATGTGCAAGATAAAGTAGTTTTCATGTGGTTAGCTACCGGTTAGTGAGATAAGATGTTTTTTAATGGTGCTTTTGAAAATGGAGGTTGTATCTGCAGTTCTAGAGTTTTCAGGCAGGGAGTTCCAGATTTTAGGCCCTTTTGTGTACAGTGGTCCCCCGAGTTACGTACACCCCGGAAATCGTACAATTATGCAAGTATAATATTGTAAGTGCTTGTGGAAGTGTATTTTTGGGGGTCTGAAATAGACTAACCTACGTGACATTTTTCCTTAAGGGAGTAAATTCGTTGGTAATGGTGCTTGAGCAGGCTTCTGGAGTGAAGTTTTTACGATACTCGGGGGACCACTGTACATTGATTTTTTTTTATAGATTTAGTCGGACACGGGGAATGTCAAAGAGATGTTTGTGTCTGGTATTATGTATATGAGTCCTGTCACAACTGTCAAGAAAGTGTTTTAGCTCAGGTTAAAGTTGGTATTTATGGTTCTATAAATGTAGATTGCAGAGTAGTAAGTGTGGATGTTCTGAACAGTGAGTAAGTTTAGGTCTTTGAAGAGTGGGGGGGTGTGTTGCCTAGCATTGGATTGCGTGATAATTCTTACTGCGGCTTTTTGTTGGGTTATTATTGGCTTTAGGTGTCTTCCTGCTGTTGATCCCCAAGCACAATTGGCATATGTGAGGTAGGGACAGATGAGTGAATAGTATAGTGTGAGTAGGGCTGATTGTGGTACATAGTAACGTATCTTAGAGAGGATCCCCACAGTTTTGGACACTTTCTTTGTTATGTGTTGGATATGAGTGCTGAATTTCAGGTTACTGTCGAGGTGAAGGTCCAGGAATTGCCCTCATTATGTTTAGCAATAGGAGTGTTGTTGATCTTAATGTTTAATTGTGCATCACCTGCTCTGTTACCAAACATAATATACAAGATCTTATCAGTGTTGAGTGTAAGTTTGTTGGCTGTCATCCATGTAGATATTTTTAGTAATTCGTCGTTAACAATGGTGTTGAGCGTTTCAAGATTTGGGTGGGAGATGACATAAGTCGTGTCATCAGCAAAGAGTATTGGTTTCAGGTGATGTGATACATTGGGAAGATCATTGATGTATAAGAGGAAGAGCAGGGGACCAAGGACACATCCCTGTGGTACTCCAGTATCGAGTGGTCGTGTCGAGGAGGTTGTGTCTTTAATGGTGACATACTGATATCTATTAGTAAGGTAGGATTTGAAGTATGCAAGTGCATGACCTCTTATACCATAGTGGTCAAGTTTGTGGAGGAGGATGCCGTGGTTTACTGTGTCGAAAGCTTTCCTTAGGTCAATAAAAAGTCCTAATGGATATTCCTTATTTTCCAGTGCTGTGTAAAGCAGGTACAGTGGTCCCTCGGTTTTCGCCGAAAATTCGTTCCAGAATGCTGCTCAAGTGCCATTACCGAACGAATTTACTTCCTTAAGAAATAATGTCACATAGGTTAGTCTATTTCAGACCCCCAAAAATACACTTGCAACAGCACTTACGAAAAACACTTACATAAATGTTCGAGTTTGGAGATGCACGAAAACCGAGGGACCACTGTATATCATTTTTACTATTGCTTAGTTAGTGCTTTTATTTTTTCTGAAGCCATATTGGCAGTGGTTGAGTATGCTTTCTGTCATTATAACTGCCTCCCAGCATACATCAGGGGGATTACCAACAAGCCCCTGGCTGTCTTCAAGCAGGCACTGGACAGGCACCTCAAGTCGGTACCTGATCAGCCGGGCTGTGGTTCGTACGTTGACTGCGTGCGGCCAGCAGTAACAGCCTGGTTGATCAGGCTCTGTCCAACAAGAGGCCTGGTCACAGACCGGGCCGCGGGGGCGTTGACCCCTGGAATTCTCTCCAGGTAGAGTATAATCTCTTGTGCACATGTTTCTCGAAGATTTTGGATAGCAACAGTAAGTTTGATATTGGCCTATACAGTGGACCCTCGGTTTTCGTTCACCTCCAAACTCGAACAATTATGTAAGTGAATTTTTGTAAGACCTTTTGTAAGTGTATATTTGGGGGTCTGAAATTACTAATCTAATTTACATTTGTCCTTATGAGAACAAATTCGTTCGGTAACGGCACTCGAACAGCATTTTGGAAAGAATTTTCAACGAAAACCAAGGGTCCACTGTAGTTGTTTACGTCTGTGGGGTCACCACCTTTGTGTATTGGTGTAACCCTAGCTGTTTTGAGTAGTGTCAGGAAAGTGCTAGTTTCTAGTGATTTGTTAAAAAGTAATGAAATAGCATGTGAAAGGACATGGGCGGCTTGCTTGTATAATAATGGTGGGACTTGAGACAAATTCCCTGATTTATTTTTAAGTGACTTGATTATCATGGTGACTTCAGTGGGCTCAGTAGGTGCAAGATAGAAGGAGGATGGGAAATTCCCATCTAGGTAATCACTTGCTCGGGCGTTGATATCTGGGATTTTACTGGCAAGATTTGATCCTATGGTTGAGAAGAAGTCATTTATCTTGTTTACTGTATCAATAGGCTGTAGTGGTGTCTATAATATGTAAACCACACATTATAACTAATTTTATAATATGTAAACCCCACATTATAATTTTACAGAGAAATAAATATTTGAATTTGAATAAGATCTGTTTGGATTTTTAACCCGGGGAGGGTTAACCACCCAGTAAAACCCAATATAATCAATATATAATAATAATAATATAATATCTTTATGCCTACAAGTACATGTACAAGGTATACAGGCCTAGCTGACATCAATGACATACTACTATATAGAAAGCCGCTTGTTATGCTGAGCATTATAGGCAAATTTGGTCAATTTTGTCCCAGGATACAACCCACATCACTCAACTAACACCCAGGTACCTATTTTACTGATGGGTGAACAGGGACAACAGGTGCAAGGAAACATGCCCAATGTGACAAATGGTTTTGAAAACCTACAAGTTGGAGATGAAGACACTTAAGCAACATTTGGGAATCTTTATTGAAGAAACGTTTCGCCACACAGTGGCTTCATCAGTCCAATACAAAGCAGAAAGTTGTAAGAAGAGGAGGAGTTTGAGGTAATCTACTGCCCTATGCTGTACTTTCTACAAGACTGATGGACTGAACACATCGACTCCAGGCCGAGGGACTGATTACCTCAAACTCCTCCTCTTCTTACAACTTTCTGCTTTGTATTGGACTGATGAAGCCACTGTGTAGCGAAACGTTTCTTCAATAAAGATTCCCAAATGTTGCTTAAGTGTCTTCATCTCCAAACATGCCCAATGTTTCCATAACCAAGTGCTAAATCCTGAGGTCCTTTAATCTTGTCCCCCAGGATGCAACCCACACGTTAACAAACAACCAGATATCTATTTACTGCTAGGTGAACAGGGCCAGCAGATGTAAGGAAACATGCCCAATGTTTCCACCCATGCCGAGGATTGAACCACGGACCCTCAGTGTGTGAGGTAGGTGCGTTGCCAACCGAGCCAAGGAGGGAAAGATTTGTCCAATTTTTTCTAACAAGAATAATCACCTGCATTATGAATCCTCCCTTGAGGGACGCATATCAGAGACATTAAAAGAATGCTGTTACTTAATGCAGTTAAGTACCAATCCCTTACATCTTTTACTTCTAGAGCTCTAGTGCATCTTAAAACTTATATTAAAATGAAACCACTAAATAAAATTTTGTAATTTGTTTTAGTTTGTAGATGACAACCGTATAGATTTGTGAACACTTAATCTGAGATACTGATGTAATAAATATACGTTATACATACGAAGTAGAAATTAGCAATGGTGATATCATCGTTGTGTTGCTCTTCTTCTTCGTTGGGGTTTTATAGGGCCACTGACAGCATACGCCATATCTTGTTGTTGTTGTTGTTGGGGTTTATAGGGCCACTGACAGCATACGCCGTATCGAGCCCTGCCGTCTAACGCTCGGAGAAGGAGCCTCGACCAAAGTGGAAGGATGTTTGACTAATAACTGCGTATTATATGTCCCTAATGTGCCCTGAAGCCAGTAAGAATGTGCAGGTACAGGCCAATATCTCATGACGGTCTGGAGGATCAAACCCCTCCCCATTAAGAAGGAGAGGTAGGGTTAATGATTGCACCCCAAACATGTGCAAGGCCGCACGGAGAACAGTCTGTGCAGATAACGTGGGCACCACAGTAGGAAGTGTTCCACCGTCTCAGGCTGTGAGGGACACCACGGGCAGTACGGAGAGTCCGTCATTCGAAGGCGGTGTAGATGAGCCGCCAGTCATGAGTGCCCAACCCGGAGGTGAGTCAGTGCAACATCCACTGAGCGATTGGGATGGTGAGCCCAAGGACAGGGGCCATTGAAAGATCGGACGGAACTCAATGCCGAAGAAGAGAGGAAGCGTACCAGTTCCTCCTGCCATAAATGACGGATTTCCTTCCAAACTGTCCTTGTGAAATCACTGCGGCCCAGTGCAAGAGAGGTAATGGTAGGAAGTGCATGTGCGAGGGAGGCCGCTCGATCGTCCATTTCATTGCCCCGAATGCCAACAGGTACCCACTGAAGGGAGATGCTCCAACCTGGACTTCGCAAAAAACGTAGAATAAGAGACTGCGTCTGTCGGACAAGGACGCGTAGGACCGTGGACGATCAGAACACAAAAGTGCTAGGGAAGATTGGGAATCAGAAAAGAGAACCAAAGGCTGAGGAGGGAGGTGAGCAAGAATAAAAACCAAGGCTTGGTGAATGACGAAGAGCTCTCCTGCTAGGACCGAGTGAGCGAGGTCTAACCGCCAGGTTTAACACAGAGAAAGATCAGCAAAGAATGCAGCAGAAGATGTATAAGGGGGGAATTTCGTGCTGAGCCGTCCGTGTAGATGGAGAAGGAAGAACCATACGTGACAGCACAAAACTCTTCAAAGAGAATTGCAGCTATCTGAGGGAGTTCCCTCTTCCTAGAAGGCCAATCCAGGTGGATGTATTGTGTCAGGTCCATCCAGGGGAGGACCGGGGAGTGAAAAGGGGAGGGTCACAACTGGCGCAGGGAGTGAAAGGTAGGTCAAGGAACGTTGGGCCCTGGCCACAAAGGAAGGCTGAACCAAACTTGGGGGGAGATAGGCTGCCTCCCACACCCGTGGTGAGAGGCGGCATGGGTGAGTACAAGGCAGAGAGGCCATATGATGGAGCTGTAAACAGTTCCTCACCATTCTCACTGACGAGAGGGGGACTATCCCAGACTTTGCTTCCAAGGCTGCAATAGGGTAGAGGGAACGCCCCCAGCATACTGCGGATGGCCGAATTCTGGAGAATGTCCAGGCCACAAAGAGAGGACGAAGAGGCCGAGCCATACACCTCACTCGCATAGGTGAGTTTGCTGCGAACCATAGCTGTATAAAATTTAAAGAGGTCTCGATCCGCCCCCCAGCTAGAAATTTCTTCTTGAGCAGTTGCTTTAACAAGTGATTTAAGAAAGGGATTACTAGCAATGAGCTTCTTGGGAGGGACTTGCAGGTATGTGATATTAAATGAACACATCTTCCATGGCGGGGTGAAATGCTCTTGTTGCCTACAGTGATACAATTCATGCAGGTTGTAAAACTTAATGTAATTGCATGTTTTCACAATCCATTTAGATCTGTGAGTATTTACTTCTAGACATTTAGTAAGATTTATTGTGACAGTGTCTGGTTCATTTCTTAACATTCTAATACCAAGTACAGTGTTAATCTCAACAATCCCATCACTGATACTAGTAATACCAAGCTCCTTCCTCATATTAAGAACCTTTGTAGATTTGGGACAGCCAAGAATAATTCTGAGAGCTTTGTTTTGCATTAACTCCAAGGGTCGGAGAGAACTTTCTCTAGCTAATATCAACCTGGGAGCAGCATAATCAATTAAGGACCTAATATCGGCTATGTACATCGTTCTCACGATTCTCACATTACCACCATAGTTGGGGTTGTAGCCAGCAACAGCTTTAAGAGCATTTAGTCTATCTTTGCATTTTCTATTTAGTTGTGGTATAGTGGATTTGTTAAAGGGTACATCTACACCAAGATATCTGTAAGTTTTAACGTAGCTTATGTTTTCACCCTGCAAATAGATGGGTGGGGGATGTCGTTTGCTTGTTAATATCTTTGTTTTAGAGGAAGATATTACGAGGCCTAGTCGATTACAAATTGCTTGAACTTCATTAAGAACGGTACTCATCTTTTTATGCCCTGTTGTATGGATCATGATGTCATCAGCATAGCTTATAGCTATATGTTTAGGTGAGGCAGGTAGAGCATTTAGGAGAGCATTAATCAGAATATTAAATAGCATGGGACTGAGAACTCCTCTCTGCGGTGTACCTAGGGACATTTCTTTAGGCTCGCTTCTAAAGCCTTGGTAGAGGACAGAGGATACTCTGTTTGACAGGTATCCTATTATCCAGCAGAGTAGGCTACCACCAATATTCATTTTGGCTAGTTCATGTAGTATAACAGTTCTGTTCGCGATAGATCAAGAAATGTGGTAAAACTAGTAGAGGTGTGTGCGGTGAGAAAGGTGGAAATACAGTTCTGTACACTTTTACCTTTCATGAACCCATAGAGGGAGGGGGAGAGTTGATGTCTGATTCTATAGTACAGTCTGTTAAGTATCATTCTTTCAAAAATTTTACAAAGACAGCTAGTTAAGGAGATCGATCTAAATGTATCAGGCTGTTGGGGCTTAGGGATAGGCACAATGAGACTATTGGTCCAGGAAGTAGGAAGAACTCCCTCAATGTAACTGGTATTATACAGTGCCAACAAAGGATTATTAGGCACGTGCCTTAAAGTTCTGAGAATATCATAGGTTATACCATCCTCTCATCAATATTTTGGCTCATAAAATTAATCATTTTCAACCTTTCTTCAGAAGCACTCTCTAAGTTTTCTCTAATATGAGATGGCAGGTTTTCATGCCTGGAGATTTTGGACCAGTCATTTATGAGGTCATTTGCTTTTTCAAGTGGAAAGGGATGAGCAACATTGCCAGTCTTTTTCCTGGTTATTTTATTTATACCTTTCCATGCCAGACTTAAAGGGGTAGACCTATTTAATCCACTAACGAACTGTTCCCATTCCTGTTGCCTAAGTTCTTGCTTTCTATTTCTTGCATTTGTTAGTGCAGCTTGGAACGTTCTGAGAAGATCTGGGGTTCTACACTCACGGTATGCTTTACCAATCCTCCTAGCTGCATGTGTTAGATTGCGTAGCTGTGGGTCATTATAATATTTACATTGGTTTTGATGGAGGAGTAGAGAGGCGTTGTCTAGTAAAACATAAGAGCCGAGACTTGGCGACACTAACTTCCAAACCCCAGGTAGCAGCCCATGATGTTATGCACTGTAGGGCATGCTGAAGGTTTTCCTTTGCAGCCAGCAAGTTAGTGGCACTGTGCATAAGGGCCACGTCATCTGCATACACCAGTGTATGCATGCCCTGTATGGAAGGGAGATCCGACATTAATACAGAAAAAAGGAGTGGACTAAGAGGCAATTCGTAGCCATCTTGAAAGGCATAAATTGATTAATGAATCTCAACACGGTTTTACTAAGGGGCGTTCCTGTCTTACGAATTTACTAGCTTTTTTCACTAAGGTGTTTGAGGAGGTAGATCATGGTAATAAATATGATATTGTGTATATGGACTTCAGTAAGGCTTTCGATAGAGTTCCACATCAGAGGCTATTGGGTGAGGACATCGTGCCACCTACTGCAACCCGGAAGGTTCACCCTTGGAAAAAGTTGCGTATCCAATGTGAGATGCTGAATCAAATGCCCCATGCAGATCCAAAAAGACAGCCAGAAGGAACTCCCGGCTTTCAAATGAAGTATTCACTAACTGCACAAATTGAAGCAAAGAGTCGAGGGTGGATCGACCCTCACAGAAGCCACTCTGGTTTTCAGGTAAGAGGCCATGTTCCTCAGTCCACCATGAGAGACGGGTGGCCACCACACCAATCTTTCCAACACTTTACCCAAGCAGGGCAGTAAAGCAATGGGTCGGTAAGAGTCTGGTTGGGTATCATCTTTGTCTGGCTTCAAAATTGGAACCAGGAGAGAGCGCTTCCACACATCAGGGAAAAACTCCTTCAGACCAGCTGGCATTGAAAACCTCCAGTATGGCATCTGTACAAGAGGGGGTAGATGCAGTAAGAATGAATAAGGTATGTTATCCTCCTCAGGAGAAGAACAGGAAGAAAGCTGGGAGAGTGCCCGCTGTAGTTCATGAGAACTGAAGGGAGATGCCAGCACCTGGCAGTCAACCTCGGGTACTATAGGGGGCAGAGGACCCAATTTGATCACCTTAGAAGGTATAGGGGGGAAAGAGCAAACTTAGGCCCAAAGAAACTAGCAAACAACTCTGCTTTATCCTGAGGTAAGAGAGGCGTTGCACCATCCCCCAACAGGGAAAAGGAGCTTACAGATCGTGATCCCAGCATAGAGTAGAAGAAACCTCATTCCCGGCTAGCAGAGGTGCGAAAAGAATGAGAAGAACAGAAAGAAGCCCATGACTCACGTTTTGCATGGAGGAGTGTTCGCCGACATAAAGCGTCAGCCCTTCGGTAGGCTAACTGTAGAGCCCTTGAAGGTTGGCGCCGCCACTGTGCCCACGCCTTTCGACGTGTCTTCACTGCCTGGAGGCACTCATCATTCCACCATGGAACCCAGGGGAGTGAACGGGAGAAGCTCCCAGAAAGACTAAATGAACGGGAGCCTGCCTCTAACATGGCCCCTTGAAGAGATGCGATGGCATCGTCCAAAAGAGAGTCTTGAGGTAGGCTATAATCAAATAGTGTGTTACTGTAGCTCGTCCATCCGGCCTGAGTGGTTTTCCACCGTGGACGAATTGCTGTCACTGGCACTGCTGGGGCTCCATTGGTAGATACAGTGACAGGGAGATGATCACTCCCCATGAAGGGGCCTACAGAAACAACAGCTGTAGTAAAATACCCACACCCAAGAACGAGGTCCAGGGTAGAAGCTCGCCCTGTGTAAGGATCCACTCTAGTCTCCAATCCTGGTGGTGTGAGCAACAAAAGGGGAGATGCGAGGATGGCTTGGAACAAGGCCCTACCTGTGGGATTCACCAATCCCAAAGAAATGGATGGCTCCCAAAAATGGTGCCTAGAATTGAAATCCCTATGACAAGTGCAGGACCACTGAGTTGCCCAAAGTAATGGGTAAACTCACTCTGTGTTACTGATCTGCCCGGATTGTAAATCAGGAGGAAGGTACACCACTGAGTGCCTAAGGCAACGCGCATGGCTAGAGTTTCTAACACTCCTATTCTCATAGGTTCGGAGGAAAAGAATCATACTCTGGAGCCGGCTACACACAAGAAGAGCTAGGCCACCACCACCCCTTTCAAGGCGATCCCGACGATAAACAGTAAAACCAGACAGCCGAACAGAATGACGAGGACGTAACCATGTCTCGGAGAGGCCCATCACGAGCGGCTGTACCTCAGCCAGATACTTCCAGAGGTCTGGGAGCTTCCCCAGTAGGGAACGAACGTTCCAGAGAAGAAAAATAGAGGTGCGAGAGTGAGTCACGTGTGCGTACTAAGAAGCCCGATGAGGCGAGGGAGAACCGAGAGACATGCAGTCACAAAAGAGGTACCCTGTAGGAAGGAGTGAAGCACTTCCTCCACCAAATGGAGGACAGGATGAAGAAATGAAGCCCAGGCAGGCAAAAGTGAAACAGTGGAACCATCAATAGTGAAGGGTTCTGAAACAGGGGTAGGCTGGGGCTGGGGTTGAGGAGAAATGGAGGGGGGACTTCTGTGAGGAGTGAGGCTCTGGGTCAGGCGAGAGGTTCATTTGGACTAGGTGGGGTACCGAACTGCGAGTTGATTTTGAAGTTGCGCCACCTTGACAGAAGGATACACATCGTGAACAGGAGAAGCATGAGCAATAACTTCCGCAGTGGAAGCCGGATCTGAAGACACCTTGAGATGATGTTGCCCCGGAGGTGGGGAATCCTCTGAAGGTAGAGAGAGTTCTGCAAGAGCCGCAAAACGATTTGAAACAGGGACATTAGTCTTCACAGCTGTGGAGAACAGGTGACCCGGCCGCACTGGTGCTGGGGAGATGCCCTTAGTGGGGATGCTGGAGATGAAGGAGGCAAGGGCTGGCGGACTGTGACTGGTTTTATGGACCGCAGGCTGGAGTTACATTCATCGAAGGAAAGGGACTGGGCCCTGACTGAGTTTGCCAAATCAAGAGCCTGGCGATATGCCGGGCAAGACCGGGCATAAGGCCAGGTGGGTACAGGCAACACCATCTTTGACTGCTGGGTGAAACCCACTACAATTTGCACACCTAACCTTACCACAGCAGGACAACTCTCCATGCCCAAAAAGGAAACATTTCCGACACCGAAGAAGAGGAAAGGTATAAGGAAGGACAGGAAACCTTAGATTGCCAAAAATTACTAATTTTGGGAGAGCACCTGAGAAACATACACAAACCATACAAGATGGGGCAGGACGAGTCAAGAGGCTCCAAACCTCTCGTAAACCTAAGTCGTCCCCCCTCAAAACCAACTCAGAATGGATCTCCTCATCTGAGAGGGACGAGGAAATCGGTCCAATTCTACCGTAACAACAACCAGCAGCAAGGATTGAGGAGCGGACCTCTCAGCAGACTACATTCCACTTGCCTAGGACATGGATGGCATTGAGTGGTAAATTTATGGCTAGAAAAGACTTACAATGTAGTCGGAGCCTTAGGGCAGTACCTTTACCGAGTTGCTGGACATCCCCGTCTATGCAGGCCTTGCCGAAAGAAGAGCCACTGATGGCATTAGTGACTTCCCGTGGATTGGTGAAGGGTGTACCACCAGCCTTGGGACGCACGAGACCCACCATCACATCTGGAGTAATGTGGGGTGGAGAAGGAGCACAGTCTAGACAAGAAGTTGGTTGGCATTTAGGGCTAGACAGGGGCCTGGCTCCATCATCAACCTCAAGGGCCCTTTATAAATCCCAGCAGGAGACACAATAGCCATATCATGGTCCAGAGGGGAAGAAACAGTTGTCAACTGAGTATGGGCCAGAGGGGTCTCCTCCCACATAGGGGGGAACGACATCCCAGTCGAACTCTCCAGAAATGGGTCAGACAACACCGCCTGATAGGAAGAAATTACTAAAAGCACACGCACACAAGAAAAATACGGTGAAGAGCCTAAACAGGACCGTCACCACCAACAAACAACTGAGGAGCCTTCAGAAAGCACGTCTCGATCAGCCGAGTGACCCACCAACCTTCCTATCATCGTTGTGGTCAAGCTGCTCCACCACCCATGTACCTTACTACCCACCCACCTTAACTCTGAGTTTTTCATCGCAAAACAATGAAATGGCTTTAACTGAATAAGTAACCCAGGAGAGTTAATAACAAGTTTTCATTTAGGTTCATATACCTGAGTTTACCTGAGAGAATTCCAGGTGTCAACGCCCCTGCGGCCCGGTCTGTGACCAGGCCTCATGTTGGACCAGAGCCTGATCAACCAGGCTGTTACTGCTGGCCGCACGCAGTCCAACGTACGAACCACAGCCCGGCTGGTCAGGTATCGACTTTAGGTGCCTGTCCAGTGCCTGCTTGAAGAAGCCAGGGTCTATTGGTAATCCCCTTATGTATGCTGAGAGGCAGTTGAGCAATCTTGGGCCCTGACACTTATTGTGTTGTCCCTCAACGCGCTAGTGGCACCCCTGCTCTTCATTGGGGATGTTACATCGCCTGCCGAGTCTTTTGCTTTCGTAGGGAGTGATGTTCGTGTGCAAGTTTGGTACTAATCCCTCGAGAATTTTCCATGTGTTTTAATAATGTATTCTCCCACCTGCATTCTAGAGAGTACAGGTTTAGGAACTTCAAGCGTTCCCAGTAATTGAGGTGGTTTATCGCAGTTATGCGTGCCGTGAAGGTTCTCTGCACATTTTCAAGGTCAGCAATTTCACCTGCCTTGAAAGGTGCAGTTAGTGTGCAGCAATATTCCAGCCTAGATAGAACAAGCGATCTGTAAAATGTCAACATGGGCTTGGCATCCCTGGTTTTGAAGGTTCTCATTATCCATCCTGTCATTTTTTTAGCAGATGCGATTGCTACGGTGTTATGGTCCTTGAAGGTGAGATCCTTTGACATGATCACTCCCAGGGGTTTGACATTAGTTTTTCGCTCTATTGTGTGGTTGGAATTAGTTTTGTACTCTGATGAGATTTTAATTTCTTCACGTTTTCCGTATCTGAGTAATTGAAATTTCTCATCATTGATAATCATATTGTTTTCTGCAGCCCATTTAAATATTTGGTTTATATCTGCTTGGAGTCTTGCAGTGTCTTCAACGGTGGACACTGTCATACAGATTCGGGTGTCATCTGCAAAGAAAGACACAGCACTGTGGCTTATATCCCTGTCAATGTCTGATATGAGGATGAGGAATAGGATGGGAGCAAGTACTGTGCCTTGTGGAACAGAGCTTTTCACAGTAGCTGCCTCAGACTTTACTCTGTTGACTACTACTGTTTGTCATTTTTTTACAAAGCTTCTATACAATCATCTTTTCAACCCAAATCATTTTGGACTCAACAGATGGCAGACTCAGCCATCTGGCCAGCTAGTAACTCGATACTCAACCTTTATTTAGCTACAGGTACACATAAATACAGCTACATAAATTATCATACATTAGTAACATATGTGTAAATTACCTAGGATAACCCCAAAGGTCAAAATTACTTTTTCCATTGGGGTCCTTGCTGTACAGGTGCCCCGGTAGCTAAAACCTCGCTTCACGCACGGAGGGCCTGGGTTCGATTCCCGGCGGGTGGAAACATTTCGACTCGTTTCCTTAACCTATTGTCCTGTTCACCTAGTAGCAAATAGGTACCTGGGTGTTAGTCGACTGGTGTGGGTCGCATCCTGAGGACAAGATTGAGGACCCCAAAGGAAATAAGACAGAGAGTCCTCGATGACGCACTGACTTTCTTTGGTTATCCTGGTGGCTACCTCCGGGGTTAAAAATCCGAACAAAATCTTATCTTATCTTACTAAGAGTCGTAGCAGTTAACATCTTTATTATGCACCCCATACCCATTCTGTGGGTGGTAGTCAGAGGATTACAGAGGTACATAACGGGTCCAGGCAGACTGGCCATACAGACATTCGGCAATGCCCGGTGGGCAGCTGGGCTGGGTAAAAAAAAAAATGTCACAAAAAACTGAAGTCATAGCCGCTTGCACGAAGATTGAAACGAAAATGGGAAGCGTCTTAGCTGAGCAGTGATAACACGTCTCTGACCCTCAGCAGTTAATGAGCCGACCTGATAGGTGATGGATATCAAGGCCGGTTTTAAAGACTCAGTCCGCTTCTGGGTCCAGGAACTGGACCGCAAAGTTTTGATAGCTGAGCAAGTTGCAGTGGTAATGAACTGTTTACAGGTTTATATCCGGTCACAATCATAATGAGTAATTTATGAGTAAGTTTATTCAGGTATACACAAATACAGTTATATAGATTCTCATACATAGCAGCATATTTGTAGAGAACCTGGGATAACCCAAAATAGTCAAACAGTTAGTTAGTTCAATATCTTTATTATGCACCCCATACCCATCCTGTGGGCGGTAGTCAAAAGATTACAGAGGTTCATAATGGGTCCAGGGACTGGGCCCCAAAGTTTTGATAGCTGAGCAAGTTACGAAGGTAATGAACGCATGTAGATCTGGTCACACTCATGACAAGTTACAATGGTATTTGCAGATTACAGAGGTACATAATGGGTCCAGAGACTGGGCCCAAAAGTTTTGATAGCTAAACAAGGTACAAAGGTAATGAACTCACAAGTTTCAAAGGTAATGAATCATATTTTCATTGGGGTCCTATACCTGGAGAGATTTCCAGGGTTCAACGCCCCTGCGGCCCGGTCTGTGACCAGGCCTCATGTTGGATCAGAGCCTGATCAACCAGGCTGTTACTGCTGGCCGCACGCTGTCCAACGTATGAACCACATCCTGGCTGGTCAGGTACCGACTTTAGGTGCCTGTCCAGTGCCTGCTTCAAACAGCCAAGGGTTTGTTGGTAATCACCCTGATGTATGCTGGGAGGCAGTTGAGTAGTCTTGGGCCCCTGACACTTATTGTGTTGTCTCTCAACGTGCTAGTGGCACCCCTGCTTTTCATTGGGGGGATGTTACATCGTCTGCCGAGTCTTTTGCTTTCGTAGGGAGTGACTCTCGTGTGCAAGTTTGGTACTAATCCCTCGAGAATTTTCCACGTGTATATAATAATGTATCTCTCCCGCCTGCGTTCTAGGGAGTACAGGTTTAGAAACTTCAAGCGTTCCCAGTAATTGAGGTGGTTTATCGCAGTTATGCGTGCCGTGAAGGTTCTCTGCACATTTTCTAGGTCAGCAATTTCACCTGCCTTGAAAGGTGCAGTTAGTGTGCAGCAATATTCCAGCCTAGATAGAACAAGCGACCTGAAAAGTGTCAACATGGGCTTGGAATCCCTGGTTTTGAAGGTTCTCATTATCTATCCTGTCATTTTTCTAGCAGATGCGATTGCTATTGTGTTATGGTCCTTGAAGGTGAGATCCTCTGACATGATCACTCCCAGGTCTTTGACATTAGCTTTTCGCTCTATTGTGTGGTTGGAATTTGTTTTGTACTCCGATGATATTTTAATTTCCTCACGTTTTCCATATCTGAGTAATTGAAATTTCTCATCATTGAACTTCATATTGTTTTCTGCAGCCCATTTAAATATTTGGTTTATGTCTGCTTGGAGTCTTGCAGTGTCTTCAACGGGTGTCATCTGCAAAGGAAGACACGGCACTGTAGCTTATATTCCTGTCTATGTCCAATATGAGGATGAGGAACAGGATGGGAGCGAGTACTGTGCCTTGTGGAACAGAGCTTTTCACTGTAGCCACCTCAGACTTTACTCTGTTGACTACTACTCTTTGTGTTCTACTTGTTAGGAAATTATAGATCCATCTACCAACTTTTCCTGTTATTCCTTTATCACGTATTTTTTTGTGCTATTACATCATGGTCACACTTGTCAAAGGCTTTTGCAAAGTCTGTGTATATAACATCTGCATTCTGTTTGTCTTCTAGAGCATCCAGAACCTTGTCGTAATGGTCTAGTAGTTGGGACAGACAGGAGCGACTTGCTCTAAACCCAAGCTGCCCTGGGTTGTGTAATTGATGGGTATCAAGATGAGTGGCGATCTTGTTTCTTATAACCTTTCAAAGATTTTTATGATATGGGACGTTAGCTCTATTGGTCTGTAGTTCTTTGCTATTGCTTTACTGCCCTCTTTGTGGAGTGGGGCTATGTCTGTTGTTTTTAGTAACTTCGGGACGACCCCATTGTCAATGCTCCCTTTCCATAGGATGTTAAAAGCACGTGATAAGGGCTTCTTGCAGTTCTTGATGAACACGGAGTTCCATGAGTCTGGGCCTGGAGCGGAGTGCATGGGCATGTCATTTATTGCCTTTTCGAAGTCATTTGGCGTCAGGGTAATGTCAGATAGGAATGCGTCTGCCAAGTTCTGTGGCACTCTCATAAAAAAATCATTTAGGTCTTCGACTTTCAGTCTGGTTAGCGGCTCGCTAAAAACTGAGTCATACTGGGACTTTAGTAACTCAAGATATCTTATTAGTGAAGGTAGGATACCACTTATTCTAAGCAAATTTCCTAAATTTGCTTGTAACAGATAAGTGAACTGTAGATATAAATCCAAATTAATTTCCATGAACGTGCCTGTGGTAATGACGCCTGACTAACTAATGTTCTCAGGGCGGTTACAAAGTATGTGGTCAATTAGGGTGGCTGAGAACTGTGTGATCCGGGTTGGTGTATTAATTAGTTGAGTGTAACTATTTAAATCCAGAATTTGATTATACTTTTTACATAGCCCGTTATTTTGCTGTTGAAAACAGATGTTGAAGTCTCCCAGTATTACTGTCTCCACATTGTTATCAAGTCCGGACAATACTCTCGGAAAGTCCCCTAAGAACTGGTCATGGGTGGGAGGGCGGTAACTAGTTCCTACTAAATAACAAAAAAGTCACACTAACACACAGGACAGGAAGAAGGGGTATTTATAGGCAGGCAGACAGGGGAGGGCACAAGAAAGTGGTGGAGGGGTAATAATGGAGGTAGTAGTAGTGGAGTCAGTCATATTCTAGGAAAGGAGCATTGCTAAGATGGGTTTGGTCTTGGGAAGCAACAGCTCAAACCCCCTCGCCATACACCTGCCAGGTATACCATACTGCCCTTCCTCTACCACCCCACCAACCACCCTCTTAATCCTATTCCCCAACACTTTTGCAAATATCTTATAATCAGCGCACATTAACAATAATCCTCTATAATTCTTGATTCTATCTCTCTCCCCTCCCTTGCCCACCAATACCACCACCCCAGTATGCTGAGTCAACCCCATCCTCCCATTCTCTTTCATACCATTAAGAACCCTAACCAAACACTCCTTTAGGACACCCCAATGTATTACATAAAAGTCATTAGGGATCCCATCCATCCACAGCGCCTTTCGTTTACTCAAACCACTCACAGCTCCCCAAACCTCGTCCTCACTAATCACCCCCTCATTTCCTCCCTATCCTCATCCCCCAATCTCTGCACAATTCCCTCTTCCACAATATCACCCTCCTGTCC
>WNWK01032510.1:0-21845 GCA_009830355.1 Cherax destructor
GGACCAGGCTTGCAGCCTGTCCAGGTCCCTTTGTAGTTCTGCCTGGTCCTCTTCCGATTGAATTCTTCTCATCAACTTCACATCATCTGCAAACAGGGACACTTCGGAGTCTATTCCTTCCGTCATGTCGTTCACAAATACCAGAAACAGCACCGGTCCTAGGACTGACCCCTGTGGAACCCCACTCGTCACCGGCGCCCACTCTGACACCTGGCCACGTACCATGACTCGCTGCTGTCTTCCTGACAGGTATTCCCTGATCCATTGTAGTGCCTTCCCTGTTACCCCTGCCTGGTCCTCCAGCTTCTGCACTAATCTCTTGTGTGGAACTGTGTCAAACGGCTTCTTACAATCCAAGAATATGCAATCTACCCACCCCTCTCTCTCTTGTCTTATTGCTGTCACCCTGTCGTAGAACTCCAGTAGGTTTGTGACACAGGATTTCCCGTCCCTGAAACCGTGTTAGCCGTCGTTGATAAGCTCATTCCTTTCTAGGTGCTCCACCACTCTTCTCCTGACTATCTTCTCCATGACCTTGCATACTATACATGTCAGTGACACTGGTCTGTAGTTTAGTGCTACGTTCCTGTCTCCTTTTTTAAAAATTGGAACTACATTTGCTGTCTTCCATACCTCAGGTAGTTGCCCTGTTTCGATAGATGTGTTGAAGATTGTTGTTAGGGGTACACATAGCTCCTCTGCTCCCTCTCTCAGGACCCATGGAGAGATGTTATCCGCCCCATCGCCTTTGAGGTATCTAGCTCGCTTAGTAGCCTCTTCACTTCCTCTTCAGTTGTCTGTATTGTGTCCAGCACCTGATGGTGTACCCTACCTCTCCGCCTTTATGGAGGCCCTTCTATCTCCTCTGTGAACACCTCTTTGAATCTCATGTTGAGCTCCTCACACACTTCGCGGTTATTTCTTGTGACCTCCCCTCCATCCTTCCTCAGCCTGATCACCTGTTCCTTGAATGTTGTTCTCCTCCTGATGTGGCTGTACAACAGCTTTGGGTCAGATTTGGCTTTCGCTGCTATGTCATTCTCGTACTGTCTTTGGGCCTCCCTTCTGATCTGTGCATATTCATTTCTGGCTCTACGACTGCTCTCCTTGTTCTCCTGGGTCCTTTGCCTTCTGTACCTCTTCCATTCCCTTGCACACTTGGTTTTGGCTTCTCTGCTTCTTTGGGTGAACCATGGGCTCATCCTGGCTTTTTCGCTTCTCCTGGTACCCTTGGGTATAAACCTCTCCTCAGCTTCCTTGCAAATTGTTGTCATATATTCCATCATCTCGTCTACTGACTTCCCTGCCATCTCTCTGTCCCACTGAACTCCGTGCAGGAAGTTCCTCATGCCCACATGGTCACCTTTCTTGTAGTTTGGTTTCATTCGTGCAGCCCTTCCTGCTTCCCCCTCCACTTGTGTGTGTGTGTGCGTGCAATAAGATTGCGGTAAACAGATGATATCACAATATGCAAAACAGCCACTATGAAGAAATAGTGAAATTCGAAGAGCTTTAGTGATTTCTGACATTAAAAATAATAAAACAGCAGAAGATTTATAAGGCTGAGATATCACCTCAAATACGACATTACACCCGTCCCAGTATAATACAGGGAATATGATCCAGAACTTGCCAAACACAGAATAAATTCTTCCCAGATTTTATTAATTATAAAATAAAATAATTTGTTTAACCCTAAACAAATATTCATATTAAAATCAAAACTGCTTTTTTTTTATGAAGCTTGATTCAATTATATTTCTCTCAAACATAGGCCTGTTTGATTCAACTTTCTCGACCTTTAGAAAATCAACTGGATAGTTAAAATCTCTCATATAAATAGACAGAGCATTAGACTTTTGTCCAATTCCAATGCTATATGTATACTGTTGTAACCTTAGTTCAAGGCTTTTCCCAGTTTGACCATATCAAACTTTATCATTTTTTTTCAAGGAATCTTGTAGACACAACCATCATTATTTTGGGGGGAATTAAGTCTCCTCTACACCTCTCCCTCCCACCGAAAGTTTTTTTCTGTATCAAGATATTTAATTATTAAATACAACTCGGATTTTAAAATTTTTAAGTAGAAAAAGAATATCAAGAAAGTTTTCATTGAAAGGGAGAAACAACATTTTCTTGGTTGAATATGACTGCTTGTCCTTTTTTGAATTGTAAGAATTATTTCTTGCAATTTTAAAGGGTTTATCAATTAAGTGTTTTGGGTATTTTAGATCATTAGCTATTTCGTAAATCTTTAAGATTTTTTCATCTATGAACTCTGGGTTGGAAATACGCAAAACTCTCACAAACATCGATTAGAATACGGAAAGTTTATCTGTCCTGATGTTTCTTTTTCGAGTCAGTCTGCCTCCTTAGAAGACGGTCAGTGTGTTAAGAAAAAAATATACATAAATATTCACGTATAAATGTATATATAATATAACCATTTTGAAAGCAAAAAAATCCAAGCGCTTTCGTGGCGTCACAAACACACCATTAGTGAGGATCACGAAATCACTTCAAATTTTATTCCCATTCAAATTTCTTAAAAATTCTTATTCCGTTATCATCAATATTTATGCGTTTTTCTATCAGTATATTTTTATCAGTTTTCACTGAGAGACAGCAATGCCTACAAAAAAAAGGACGTGTTTATTAATTTATTTCACTGATAGAGAGTGGTTTGCGATACTACTTTTATTTTTGCTGTTATTTAACTCCGTGTGATTTTCCTGTCCAATCTGCACATTTGTTTTAAAGGCTTTTTCCTGAATCTCATCAATTGTGGTAATCATTGTATTAGTAAAAGGGGTAACGGAGGCTAAAGGTAAAAGGAGGGTAATTTCTGCATCGAAGATTAAAAAGATCACTGCGAATAAAAAGAACTTTTTAGTTGGAAGCTCATCAATAAATGAAAATATAGAGGAAATTCATAATACATCGACGAAATGTTGATATCAAGTTGCGGCTTCAAATCAAAAGTGATGATTGTTAGAGAAGTGGCACTTATAAAGTCGATATAAACAAACTGAAAGAGATGAGGTTCCAATAATTACATGAAGACCATGAAATCCAGTTGCTACGAAAAAAAGTAGTCCCATAAATTTGAATCTGCAATATAAAAAGAGGCTTCTATATACTCATAAGCTTGAAGTGCGGTGAAGTAGATTCCCAAGATAATGGTAAGTTCTAATCTTTGAATTGTTTTTGAGTGATTGTAGTTTAAGATTGCGTGGTGTGCTCAGGTGACAGTTGCTCCTGAGAGGACAACATTACTATTAAGTAGTGGTACTTGAAAAGCGGGCCAGAATATACCATTTTCGATTGTGGGTACGAGCCTTCTGTCGAAGAAGGCTCAAAAGAAGGAAAATAAAAATAAAATTTTTGTGACAATAAACAAGAATATAACTCATCGTAGGACTTTTATAACAATTTGTGTGTTGAGGCCTTGGTAGTTAAAATAATAGGGATAAATCTAAAATAAAATAAGTTTGGATTAAATTGGTGGAATCACTTAATCAGGCCAAACGTAAGAAGTATGGCTCTAATTGACCCCCTTAAAAGTCAAGGTCTTGTATCAACTAAGTAGTATGTGTGGTATTTGTGTAATGACATTAGTTGACTTCTCTGGCGTGAAGTGTTCTAAGAATGGCAAAGACATAAGTTTTAATAATTGCAGCAACATATTCTAATATTAAGAAGAGGATTTGAGGATAAGGATAAAAAGAGAGAGAAGCTTTGTTTATAATAAAGGTCCCATGTTTCCTAAAAGAGTTAATAAGAGATGGGACGAAATTATGTTTGCCGATAGTTGGTTGGCCAATTAGAAATATCATCCTGGCATGATGATATTTCTAATTGTTTCAATTAGGACGACGAAAGGTATAAGTACACTTGTTGTGCCTTGGGGAATTAAGTGTGCAAATATATTCTGGGTGTGATTAAGTCATCCAAATAAAATAATGGATAGACATAATGGAAGCACTAAAGTTAGATTTATAGTTAGATGACAGACTTACTAATGGGCCCTGATTTTTTTACATTTCTTGGTTGGTTAAGTTTATTTAAAGTCTTTCGTCTACTCACAGGGTCATTAGGTTGCATTTAACTGGTTCGACCTGTAAAAAATATTTTAATAACAAAAGCAAGGAGTAAAGAAATCTCTCACCACATGTACAAGATTATTTACACTTCCTGATGCTGATCCAGGAATTGTCCAGGGAAAAGGTCATTCTTACTTGTATCCTGGAGGGAGGCGAAAATTTTAAAGCCTTTTGAGACGCGATTTTTAGTACAAGGGGGAGCTTAAATTTTCAGGTAATGTTGAATTTTATAGTACTATTAACAATTTAATGAGTTATAACAATCAATGCAAGTCAAAAGGATTTTATATGTTTCTATAACTAAAAAAACATATACAGTGGAACCCCGGTTAACGAAAAAAAATCATTGCAGAAGCCTGCTCAAGTGCCATTACCGAACGAATTTACTTCCTTAAGAAAATATGTCATTTAGGTTAGTCTATTTCAGACCCCCAAAAATACACTTCCACAAGCACTTACAATATTATACTTACATAATTGCACGATTTCCGGGGTGTTCGTTAACCGGGGTTCCACTGTATAGCTATATATTTTTAGTTATAATTTGATAAAAATATTTTAATGATTTAGTGTCCAATTTAAAATGACAAAAAAAATCATATTATTTTACTATATATATTATATTGGCTATCTTACCCATTACTGACCGTAACAGCTTCCACATACATACAATAAGAGAAATAAATTACAATTATACATATAAATCGCTTGAATTATTTTTCAAGCATCACTGGCGTTCTATGCTAGTAATGGCCTCCAAGTTTCAGATATAACATATGGCCTAATAAACTGTCATAAAGAAAGTGAAACATTGCAAGTTTGAACCACCGATCCTCCGTCACGTGACCCACAGCCAAGTTTCAAGGTGGGTTAAGCAGAAATGTTAAGTTCGGCACCAGATTAACTGGCAGGAAAAGGTACACATTTTTGCAGCATGGTATTGTTTGTAAAAGATAGTAAGGTATAAATAACAAAAAAAGGCACAATACCGTGACTGGAACAATACACACACAACCCGCGGGTTGTGTGTGTATAGTAAGGTATAGTTTTATATGACTTTTTTTTTAGCAAAAATATTGTCTTTTAGAGAGGCCCGGGAGGGCAAACGGCCGTGTTTCCCCTGGATCTCTCTTGTACACCTTTCTATGTATATTTCTTGTATTTACATTATGGATGGGTAATAGGGTCTAAAATCTCCAGTTAGTTTAATATCTTTAATATGCACCTTATACCCATCCTGTGGGCGGAAGTCAAAGGATTACAGAGGTACATAATGGGTCCAGAGACTGGTCCCCAAAGTTCTGATAGCCGAACAAGATACAAAGGTAATGGTTACAATCATGAACAAATTATAAAGCATTGGGCAATTCACACGTGTACACCTGATCACAACTGTAATGAGTGATAAGTGCAAAATTTTAATTGGGTCTCACACACACACACACACACACACACACACACATACATGCATACACACACAAACAAAACACACACACACACACACACACACACACACACACACACACACATATATACAACAGGCCTAGTGCCTAATCGACATGTGCCTAGTACAAAATGATCACTAACAGACACACACACACACCAGGATACACTAAGTCTCATTAAGGCTCCAAGTAACTTCTCACCACCATATAAGAATATTTTAATCACTAAAATAGGGCTTAAATTAAATTATCAGCATGTATGTGCTGTGAGAAATACATCTCATGGTATGTATATATACATATTATTGTAACCAGGAACGAGTGGTATTGATCGATAACAACACTGCACTAGCCTGGGGCCGAACCCATGATGCTTTGGCCCGCCTCATGGTGAGCGGAAACACATGACGCCTTAGACCACTGAACCACACAATCCTTAAGAGTAGCGCATCCAGTAGAACTGCTTGTTGAGCTAGTACACCTAACAGAGAGTAGAACGAAATTAGCTTAGAGGCGTCCACATCACCGTATGTCCTTGGGGAGCGAGTACAACATTCAGTTCTACTGGATGCGCTACTCTTAAAGATTGTGTGGTTCAGTGGGCTAAGGCGTCAAGTGTTTTGCTCACCATGAGGCGGCCAAAGCATCATGGGTTCGGCCCTTAGTGCAGTGTTGTTATTGATATATATATATATATATATATATATATATATATATATATATATATATATATATGTCGTGCCGATTAGGTAAAACTTGAATTTGGCTTAAATAGCAATGCTCACCTTGCCATATAAGACAAGTGAAAATTTGTGTATGCAATAATTTCGCAAAAATCATTCTGAACATAACGAAAAAAATATATTTCATTGTGTTTGTTTATTATTAAATTAATGTTAACGTATCTAAAATATATTTAGTTGGGTTTGGCTAAATTAAATTGCGCTTGTTGTAATAAGGTTAGGTAGGTTTTCAAAGTTTCTCTTGGTACAAATTATAAATTCTTACATTAACATAAACGAAAAAAATATATCTTTAAACGTATACGAGAAAATTTTAGAAAGGACTTAATTTTAGATGAGTTCTTGCTAATTGACCAGTTTTACCTAATCGGCACGACATATATATATATATATATATATATATATATATATATATATATATATATATATATATATATATATATATATATATAAATATATATATATATATATATATATATATATATATATATATATATATATATATATATATATATATATATATATATATATATATATATATAATCAATAAGATCACAGTAAACAGGTGATATCACAATATGCAAAACAACAACTATGAAAAAAATAGCGAAATTTCAAGCACTTTCATGACTTCTCATTATCAAGGAACTATAAAACAAAAAACATCAATAAGAAGGCATAAAAAAGAGCAAGACTACGCCTCACAATCACGTCACCATAACAAAGACCGCACCTCACAGTCGCGTAACAGCACCCGACTCTGAGAAGCGCAACTGATTCTCTACCAAAGCATTAAGATTTTTACTTGTCTAATACATTAAATTCTTCCCAAATTTTATTAATTATAAAGGAATCCAATTTATATAAACCAAAAGAAAAATTCATATAATTTTCAAAACTGCTTTTTATGAAACATGATTATATTATATTCCTGTCAACCATGGACTTGCTTGATACAACTTTCTCAACCTTTTGAAAATCAATTGGATGGTTAAAATCTCTCACGTGAATAAATAGAGCATTAGAATCTTGTTTTAATCTTAGTTCAAGACTTTTACCAATTTGTTATCAAATTTTTTTTTTACTGTATCAAGATTTTTAAATACAACTTTAGCATTAAAAGTCTTAATAAGGGAAGGCATATCAACCAAGTATTCATGGTAAGGAAGAATCAACATATTTATAAATTAGACACATATGCAGCACTTGGGTATCTATATTGAGGAAGCGTTTCGCCACAAAGTGGCTTCATCAGTCCATACATAGGAGAATCGTGAAGATCAGGAGGAGTTGAGGTAATCAGTCCCTCGGCCTTGAGTCGATGTAGTCAGTCCATCAATCTTGAAAAGAATACAGCATATGTGCGAAGGAGAAGCTTATATACTGTAGGCAGGAGAGGTGCAGCAGTCGTAGGTTGTATCACATTTGTCCAATGTGGAAGTAGGCCGTGCACAGGAAATTTTTCACTTGCCTAACCCTTGGGCACGGCCTACTTCCACATTGGACAAATGTGACACAACCTACGACTGCTGCACCTCTTCTGTCTACAGTATATAAGCTTCTCTTTCGCACATATGCTGTATTCTTTTCAAGATTGATGGACTGACTACATCGACTCAAGGCCGAGGGACTGATTACCTAAACTCCTCCTGTTCTTCACGATTCTCCTTTGTATGGACTGATGAAGCCACTGTGTGGCGAAACGTTTCCTCAATAAAGATACCCAAGTGTTGCATATGTGTCTAATTTATCAACTTGTCGGTTCTCTGAACCATTCATTTACAACATATTTATAGTTGAATAAGGTTGGTTTTCCCTTTTTTTGATTGTTAAAAGTATTTCTAGCTATTTTAAAGGATTTATCAATTACGTTTCTTGGGTATTTGAGATCATTAGCTATTTCATAAATTTTGGAGATTTCTTCATCTATGAACTCTGGACTACAAATACGTAAAACTCTCAAAAACATTGATGAGAAAACCGACAGTTTAACTCTATCTTGATGTGAAGAATAATAGTGTACATAGGAACAGTTATTTGTAAGTTTTCTGTAAATTTTATACTAGAATCATTGTTACCCTTAATAATTAAAACATCTAGGAAAGGCAATGAGTTATATACGTACTTCGAACTCAACAGAAAAAAAATTATAGAATGAGCTAGACTATTTAATTTAACAAGGACATGGTTTATGTCTACATTTTTAGGCATAAGGTACAAATTATTATCAACATATCTATACCACTTAGCTCTATTAGGAAGAATTGTGTTAAGCAATCTTGTTTCAAAAAATTCCATGTATAAATTACTAAGAACAGGTGGAATAGGATTTCCCATTGCCATACCATAATACAGAAGTTGATCATACAGAATGCGAAAAAGGACTTGAGAGTTATGATAAACAGCGATCTGAAGTCAAGAAAGCAGTACCTAAGCTTACATAATAAGGCTAACAAATTACTGAAGTATAAGAAACAAGAGTCCAGAGGTTATATTGCAGCTCTACACATCATTAGTAAGGCCTCACTTAGATTATGCAGCTCAGTTTCGATCTCCATTCTATGTACAGAATGGATATAAATTCGTTAGCGAACATTCAGTGGTAACGTGATCTGTCAGTGGTGAGGTGATCTGTTTTGTGTGAAGAGGTGCCTAGTGTGCCCTCCATTCTTAGCTTACTAAGATTGTGAAGATGGCTTCCCTCAACTTTGAGCAACTGTATATTCAGGTTAAGGAAGAGTTAGAGGAAGAAAAGAAATTAAATGACTGAAAGGGGAAGTGCAAGGATTAACCCACAAAACAAGGTCGTCAAGAACAACCGTGTCAAGGATCAGACCTAGGATTGGATGCTAGTTGCAATGAATGGGAAGAGGCTGAAGCTAAGGAAGGTCTTGCAGACTGTTGTAGTCACCAATAATTTTTTCTATGGATTAAGACATCCAGATGAAGACTATTGAGTATGTCACAATGAATAATGCCAGCAAAGTGAAATTATTGTTTTTGTAGGGGTCAGTCAAATTAAATTTATGTCTTAGAGACAGGAAGAGGAGGCAGAGGGTGTGTTTTCCTGAGGCTAATATTCTGGATAATGTTAGCTGTTTTGACATCATCATAAAATTTAATGGGAGCAATCCAATTATCTGTTTCAGTGCTGGAGGCAACAATGTTGGCAGACATAAGAGTAAGGATCTGATTAGCAGGCATAGGTCGGCGATAGACATAATTAGGGAGAAATGAAGGCGCTTTGTAATATGTTACATTTTGCCAAGAAGAGGAATTGGAAATGAATGGTTGCCCAGGGCAACTGGTGTTAATTGCTGGTTGGAGAAATACTGTAAGACACTGCAGTACCATTTATAGACAACTGGGATCTTTTTTATGGCAGAAATGACATGTTTACCAAGGATGGTGTATACATATCCAGGGAAGGTGTGGGGAGCAGGCCAGTGCATGGGAGAAAGCTGTTAGGTCTTTAAACTAGAAATAGTTAGTGGTAAGGGTTTTTGTGAGGGAGAGGGGGATGGATTGTAGAACCAGCGATCTGAGCTATTTAAATTATCAAACATATGATAATGTTACTTTAGGGTAATTGGTAAATATCTGAAAGCCAATGGCATTACGTAATAAGGACAACAATAGAGAGAGTGGAGGAGCATGGAAAGAGTTTCTTAATTCATGTTATGCTAGGAACAAAATGGACAGGTTGAGATTAGTTGCAAGTGTGGGTAACATTGACGTATTTGCCATAACTGAGACGTGGTTTAATATGAAGAATTGGGATATGCCTTCTGAATGTCACATTCATAGTTTTAATTTATTCCACGTAGACAGAAACACCGGGAAGAGAGGTGGGGTGGCACTTCAGTTGCTGCATAAAAATGGATATTAAGACCGAAAGAATACACACAAATACAGTTTGTCTGAGTAGAATGTTTGGAGGAAATTGTAAAAGCTACAAGGCACGATAACGTATTAATTCTATGAGACTTTAACTTTAGTCAAATTGATTGAAATTCCTTTCCTGGGAAGGTAGAGTCAAACAACTTCCTAGAGGTAATTCAGGATTGCTATTAAAGTAGTTTATGACAAAACCAACGAAGGAAATAACCTGCTTGATTTGTTTCTGGCAAACAAGGATACCTTTGTTAATAATTTAGAAATTACAGATGAACTTGGAATGAGTGACCACAAATCAATTACCTTTAGTATTAAAAGGATGTAAGATAGTAGTGATAATTCAGTAATGGTCCCAGATTCCTGCTTAGCAAATTTCATTGAGCTTATTTCAATGCACTTATCGTCTGTAAACTGAGATAATGAAGAGAACTATCAGTATGACAGTTTTCCGAACACTATACACTCTGCCCAGAGAACATTTACTCCGTTTAGAAGACTGATATCGAATAGAAACGATCTGAAGTGGATGAATAATAGGAATAGGTTCGAAGATCTTTCAGGGCAGAAGAAAGAAATTTAAAGCAATATCAAAATAGAAGAGGATCATCTTTGGAATTATAATATGCACATTAATAGGGAGGTTAAAAATGGATAAGAAAAGTTAAACGGGACTAAGAAATTAAACTTGCTAGGGAATCGAAAATAAATCTGAAAGTTTTTTCCAGGTATATAGAACAAAGGTTAGAGAAACATTAGGTCCTTTTAAAACTAATTCTGGGCAGTTTACTAACAAGGAGAATGAAATGTGCTGGCTTTTTAATAATTATTTTCTCTCGGTTTTCTCACAAGAAGACACTAACGATATTCCAGAAATGAATTTTTATAGTGGGTCTTAAGAAAATAAATTATGTAATATCACAGTCGCTAGAGATCTGGTAATCAAACAGGTTGACCGATTAAGCAAAATAAATTCTCAGGTCCTGATGAACCTTTTTCAAGAGTTTTAAAGAGTGCAAAATGAAACTTTGTGAACCATTAACCAACGTTTTTAATAAATATCTTCAAACAGGTGTTGTTTATGAGATGAGGAAGATGGCTAAAGTAATTCATATTTTTAAAGCAGGGGATAAGTCATAACGGTCAAATTACCGCCCAATAACCCTGACCTCGAGTGTAGGCAAATTACTAGAGGCAATTATAGCTGATATTATAAAAAAATAGGAGAAACATGTAGAGAGGGTGTGGTAGGTAAGTTTGGGGTGCCAGGTGTAAATGATAATGGGAGCCCTTTGATTGAACTTTGTATAGAAAATTGTTTAGTTATAGGTAATACATATTTTAAGAAAAAGAGGATAAATAAGTATACAAGATATGATGTAGGGCGTAATGACAGTAGTTTGTTGGACTATGTATTGGTAGATAAAAGTATGTTGAGCAGATTCAGGATGTACATGTTTATAGAGGGCCACAAATATATCAGATCACTTTTTAGTTGTAGCTAAAGTGGGAGTAAAGGTAGATGGGATACAAGGAAAATAGAAGCAGTAAGTAAGAGAGGTGAAGGTTTATAAACTAAAAGAGGAGGCAGTTAGGGTAAGATATAAACAACTATTGGAGGATAGATGGGCTAGTGAGAGTGTAGGCAATGGGGTAGATTTAAAAATGTAGTGTTAGAGTGTTCAGTAGAAGTTTGTGGTTACAGGCGAGTGGGTGCGGAGGAAAGAAGAGCGTTTGGTGGAATGATGATGTAAAGAGATTAGTAAGGGAGAAAAGTTAGCATATGAGAGGTTTTACAAAGTAGAAGTGATGCAAGGAGGGAAGAGTATATGGAGAGAAAAGAGAGGTTAAGAGAGTGGTGAAGCAATGTAAAAGAGAGCAAATGAGAGAGTGGGTGAGATGTTATCAACAAATTTTGTTGAAAATAAGAAAAAGTTTTGGAGTGAGATTAATAAGTTGAGGTATCGGGAAGATGGAGGGAATATTTTGAGGAGTTGTTAAATGTTGATGAAGACAGGGAAGCTGTGATTTCGTGTATAGGGCAAGGAGGAATAACATCTTGTAGGAGTGTGGAAGAGCCAGTTGTGAGTGTGGGGAAGTTCGTGAGGCAGTGGGTAGAATGAAAGGGGTAAGGCAGCTGGGATTGATGGGATAAAGATAGAAATGTTAAAAGCAGGTGGGGATATAGTTTTGGAGTGGTTAGTGCTATTATTTAATAAATGTATGGAAGAGGGTAAGGTACCTACAGATTGTTCCTTTGTATAAAGGCAAAGGGGACAAAAGAGAGTGCAAAAATTATAGGGGAATAAGTCTGTTGAGTGTACCTGGTAAAGTGTATGGTAGAGTTATTATTGAAAGAATTAAGAGTAAGACAGAAAGCAGGATAGCAGATGAACAAGGGGGCTTTAGGAACGGTAGGGGGTGTGTAGACCAAGTGTTTACAGTGAAACATATAGGTGAACAGTATTTGGATAAGGGTAAAGAGGGTTTTGTGGCATTTATGGATTTGGAAAAGGCGTATGATAGGGTGGATAGGGGGGCAATGTGGCAGATGATGCAGGTGTATGGAATAGGAGGTAGGGTACTGAAAGCATTGAAGAGTTTTTATGAGGATAGTGAGGCTCAGGTTAGAGTGTGTAGGAGAGAAGGGGACTATTTCCCAGTAAAAGTGGGCCTTAGACAAGGATGTGTGATGTCACCGTGGTTGTTCAATATATTTATAGATGGGGTTGTAAGAGAAGTGAATGCGAGGGTCTTGGCAAGAGGTGTGGGGTTAAAAGATAAATAATTAAATACAAAGTGGGAGTTGTCACAGTTGCTTTTTGCTGATGACACTGTGCTTTTGGGAGATTCTGAAGAGAAGTTGCAGAGGTTGGTGGATGAATTTGGTAAGGTGTGTAAAAGAAGAAAATTGAAAGTGAATATAGGAAAGAGTAAGGTGATGAGGATAACAAAAAGATTAGGTGACGAAAGATTGGATATCAGATTGGAGGGAGAGAGTATAAAGGAGGTGAATGTATTCAGATATTTGGGAGTGGACATGTCAGCAGATGGGTCTATGAAGGATGAGGTGAATCATAGAATTGATGAGGGAAAAAGGGTGAGTGGAGTACTTCGGAGTCTGTAGAGACAAAGAACTTTGTCCATGGAAGTAAAGAAGGGAATGTATGAGAGTATAGTTATACCAACACTCTTATATGGGTGTGAAGCATGGGTGATGAATGTTGAAACAAGGAGAAGGCTGGAGGCAGTGGAGATGTCATGTCTGAGGTCAATGTGTGGTGTGAATATAATGCAGAGAATTCGGAGTTTGGAAATTAGGAGGAGGTGCGGGATTACCAAAACTATTATCCAGAGAGCTGAGGAGGGTTGTTGAGGTGGTTCGGACATGTAGAGAGAATGGAACGAGACAGAATAACTTCGAGAGTTTATAAATCTGTAGTGGAGGGAAGGCAGGGTAGGGTCGGCCTAGGATAGGTTGGAGGGAGGGTAAAGGAAGTTTGTGTGCGAGGGCTTGGACTTCCAGCAAGCATTTGTGAGCGTATTTGATAGGAGTGAATGGAGACAAATGGTTTTTAATACTTGA
The DNA here is from genome assembly GCA_009830355.1 of Cherax destructor. Classification (NCBI taxonomy): domain Eukaryota; kingdom Metazoa; phylum Arthropoda; class Malacostraca; order Decapoda; family Parastacidae; genus Cherax; species Cherax destructor. The sequence goes on from WNWK01032510.1 coordinate 13,775, forward strand.
CGTGCTGTTGGAGTGTGAGCAAAGTAACATTTATGAAGGGATTCAGGGAAACCGGCAGGCCGGACTTGAGTCCTGGAGATGGGAAGTACAGTGTCTGCACTCTGAAGGAGGGGTGTAAATGTTGCAGTTTTATAACTGTAGTGTAAAGCACCCCTCTGGCAAGACAGTGATTGAGTGAATGATGATGAAAGTTTTTCTTTTCGGGCCACCCTGCCTTGGTGGGAATCGGCCGATGTGTTAATAAAAAAATAAAAAAAATATAAAAAGCCATCTTGATATGCATTATTTGTTCTATGATACTCAGCATGGATTCACATGGGGCCTCTCCAGTCTGACTAATTCACTGAATTTCTGTCGTAAAGGATTTGAGGCAGTTGATCATGATAAAGAATATGAAATTATTTATTTGGATTTTAGTAAAGCTTTAGATAGAGTACCACACAATATTTTTATTGGTATTGAAGGAAAATGCCTGTCATGGATCGAGGCGTGGCTGAGCAGAGAGTATACATAATTGGGATGAAATCAGAATGGGGATCATTAACAAGTGATGTTCCACAAAGTTCAGTTTTAAGTCTATTGTTGTTTAAAATATACATTAATGATTATTACGCAGTGTATTGGTGAATATTGTATAAAAAACGCTCCATATATAATGTTAGTTTCCGGGATTGTTCTGAAACCAGACGCGTATTAGTGTGTCAGTTTGTGGAGCGCAGCACCTGCAGCAACACCTGCAGCACACCTGCAGCAGCACCTGCAGCAACACCTGCAGCACACCTGCAGCAACACCTGCAGCAACACCTGCAGCAACACCTGCAGCAACACCTGCAGCAAGATGTCCTAAGACGTCACGGTTTGTTTTTTGTAGAGATGGTGTTATTTTTAAAAAAATATTTGAAATATTTTTAAAAAAATACGTGAAACATTAAAAAAACCTAGAGAAATATGCAAAATTCTGTTTCATTGCATAATTTGAAGATTTGGAGCGGTTCTGACAAACCTGATTTTTAGTTCCATAATTTTATTGTTTTAAGTGCTCTCATGTTTACCTGTGAGGCCCTAGTGTGCAGAGTCCTGTTTAAGTTTTGGGAGAGTACTAGTTCAGCCTGCAGGTTGAGTAGCCTGCAGAAAGGGGGGGGATATGTCATGGAGCCTCCTGCTTATAACTGATAGTGTTTTACTCACTAGTAGCAGTGTGCTAGTGAGCTAATGTGAGTACTGGGTAAATGTGTACTTGTAGGTTATATGTTGTTTATATAAGTTATATATATATATATATATATATATATATATATATATATATATATATATATATATATATATATATATATATATATATATATATATATATATATATATATATATATATATATATATATATATATATGCAAAAAGATCACAGTAAACAGGTGATATCAAAATATGCAAGAAAACCACTATGAAAAATAGAAGAATTCAAGCGCTTTCGTGACTACTCACATTATCAAGGAACTATATATAGTTCCTTGATAATGTGAGTAGTCACGAAACTGAATCTTCTATTTTCATAGTGGTTTTCTTCATATATATATATATATATATATATATATATATATATATATATATATATATATATATATATACTATATATGTCGTGCCGATTAGGTAAAACTGGTCAATTAGCAAGAACTCATCTAAAATTAAGTCCTTTCTAAAAAAAATCTTATACGTTTAAAGATATATTTTTTCATTTATGTTAATGTAAAAATTTATAATTTTGTACCAAGAGTAACTTTGAAAACCTACCTAACCTTATTACAACAAGCGCAATTTAATTTAGCCTAACCCAACTAAATATATTTTAGATACGTTAACATTAATTTAATAATAAACAAACACAATGAAATATATTTGTTTCGTTATGTTCAGAATGATTTTGGCGAAATTATTGCATACACAAATTTTCACTTGTCTTATATGGCAAGGTGAGCGTTGCTATTTAAACCAAAATAGCAAGTTTTACCTAATCGGCACGACATATATATATATATATATATATATATATATATATATATATATATATATATATATATATATATATATATGTTACGCAGCCAAATAGACGTAACAATGTCATCGACGAAGGAATATCAAGTGACGTGAGCAAATTCGCTGACTATACAAAAATAGGCAGGACAATTTATTCAGAGATGCATTTCATGAGAATGTAAATAATCCTAGCACTTACAATTTTTATATAGAAATTGGCCACAAAGAATATGAAAAAGACTTGGGAGTTATAGTAAGCAGCAACCTGAATCCAAGACTGCAGTGCCTAAACGTGCGTATTAAAGCAGACAGATTACTGTGATTAAGTAACAGGTTATACTGCAACTCTACACATAATTAGTCAGGCCTCACTAAGATTATGCAGCTCGACTGTAGTCCCCATACTACAGAATGGATAAAAATTCGTTAGAGAACATTCAGAGAAGAATGAAGAAATTAATTCATTGCATAAAAAATCTTCCATACGAATTAAGACTGAAATCTCTTAGCCTTCATTCTCTTGTGAAACGTAGAATATGGGGATATTCATTTAAGAAAGTACTCGAAATAATTGATTCAATTTGGATATGTTTAGATTTATAAAAGATATAGGAATGTACTGGTTTGGAAATAGAGTACTCTAGGAGTGAAAGTATGACTTTTAGCGTTATTGATGCTAAAACCTTGGGTTAGATAAATGCATGAAAGGGGTAGCATTGAGAATGGTTTGGGCAAATATTTTTGTTAGTAGAGTACGAGAAGGACCTTCCTAGTATGAGCCAGTAGGCTTGCTGCAGTGTTGCTCCTTTCTTATGATCATATGTTACCAACCTTTTGGAATTTTAGGATTAGAGAGGGAGGAGAGAGCGGGGCGGGTGGATCGAGAGAACACATTTGATACTGTTCTCCATATGAGACTGGCACAAAAGCTTGAAAACAAGACAGAAATTTATGGGGAACGTACTCCGGTGGATCATGGAATAACTTTGTAAAATTTCTTAGGGTTTTTGAACCCCTTTTTAGGCTTGCCATTATTGTAAAATTCTTAGGGTATTTGATTAAAAGAGAAAAGATGTTAGAAGAGAAAGTAACAAGCGGTGTAAAACAAGGATCGGTATTAAGAACAGTGCTGTTTCTGGTGAATGTGATTGATATACCAGAAGAATCGATTCAAATGTGTCTCTGTCAGCTGTAGATGCAAAATTAATGATGGGAACTGATAGACGAGGAGAGGGAAAGGCTGCGAAAGGATCAGTACAAGCTGCAGAGTTGGTGAGATAAGTGGTTACTTGAATTCAATGCTCGCCTGAGAAATCTGTGAATTTCCTTCAGGACTTTCAATAAAGAGTTATTCCAGGTGCTTTACACAACATATGTCAGAAACATGTTGGAGCACGCACTGCCAGTATGAAACTTTCACCTGAGGAAGCAGATTAAAAAAACTAGAGAAAGTGCAGAAGTATGCAACGAGACTAGTTCCAGAGATAAAAGGTATGAGTTACCAGGAACTGAATTATAACTACCCTGGAGGACAGAAAAACCAGAGGTACATGATACCATCATTCAATATACTTACAGGAAACAATAGGGCAGACAGGGACAAGCTGCTTGAGAGACGAGAAACAGGTACTCGGAAGCACAGCTGAAAGCTCAAGACACAGACGCGTAACAGGAATATCAGAAAGTATTCAGTCTCAGTGTGGTCGGGAAGTGGAATGACCTTGATGTAGAAGTAGTTGAGGTAGACTATATACATAGTTTTAAAAATCGGTATGATAGAGCCTACAAGACTAAGAGAAAATGAATCTAGGAAGTAGCAAGTTGAAAGGCATGGCCTGGAGCTAAGACTCGACCCTTGGAACCACATACAGGTGAGTACTTATAAGTGAATAAATACACACACACACACACACACACACACACACACACAAAGACAGAATGTTCCAGAGATGGGACACAGCAACAAGGGGACACAGTTGGAAGTTGAAGACTCAGATGAATCACAAAGATGTTAGGAAGTATTTCTTCAGTCACAGAGTGGTCGGGAAGTGGAATAGTTTGGGAAGCGATGTAGTGGAGGCAGGTTCCATACATAGCTTTAAGAAGAGGTATGATAAAGCTCATGGCGCAGGGAGAGTGACCCGGTAGCGGCCAGTGAAGAGGCGGGGCCAGGAGCTGTGACTCGACTCCTGCAACCACAACTAGGTGAGTACACACACACACACACACATACACACACACACTACACACACACACACACACACACACACACACACACAGCACTAGTATGAAATCCACACCTAGTCAAGCATGTCCAGAAATTGGAGAAAGTGCAGAGGTTTCCAACAAGGGCAAAGGTTAAGGGAACTCAAAGTGATGACACTGGAGGACAGGAGGATTAAGGGATATATAATTAAGAACATACAAAATACTGAGAAGAATTGACAAAGCGAACAAGAGCAGATTGTCTGAGAGATGGAAACAGGAGCACGAGGGCACATATAGAAATTAAAAACTCAAATGAATCATATTGATGTTAAGAAGTACATCAGCCTTAAAGTAGTCAGGAAGTGGAATGAATGAAGTGGTAGAGGCAGGATTTATAGATAGCTTGAAGAAAAGGAACATTAAGACCCTTTTAACCAGGAAAGATTAAACTTAGTGGCGATTGGTGAAGAGGTGATGCCAGGAGCTGACACTCGACCCTGTAACCACATATATATGAGTAGACACACACACATGGGACCCAGAGATACAGAGGGAAAATCAATGGGAGGGGAGAGGGATAAGTCAGTGTTTATTCATGGGCTTCAGGAGAGCGAAGGGAGGACATACAATGAAAGACAGCAGAAAGAAAAAGAAGAGATTGAAAACATCATCAAAGAATTAGGCGAGGAGGACATGACTGAAATAGTAAATTTACAGAGTATAGGAGGGTACTTGAAGGGGAGAAATCGGCCAGTCAAACTGATTTTCAAGACAGAAACGGTGCAGAACAGGATCCTGCAAGAGAAACCACGGCTGAAGGAATCATCAAGATACAAGGGTGTTCCTAGAGCGCAATAAAACAAGAATAGAACGACTGCAGCTCAGGGAGAGAACACATACACGAAAGGGGCTAGGAAGAGAGACAACGACAGATTCAGCAGAGGGCAATCAGAGCTAGGCAGAGGAACAAGTGCAAACACACACAGAACCACCCTCAGAACCCCAAAGCCAAACACACTATCACAACACATCCCACAATCCACATTTACAGGCCCCACCCCACACTATATTGTAGAATCCCACACCACACTGCCAGGTCCCCCTCAAACCCCCAGAACACAGTGTTGGAGAGGAAACTGAAGGTATGGTACACCAGCACTGATGGAATAACAAATAAGTGGGAGAAGTGGCAAGAAAGAATCAAAGAGGCATCACCGGACATCATAGCTCTCGATAACAGAAGCCAACTTTCCAATGGGATATCAGATCCTGAAGAAAGACAGAGGAACAGAGGGGGTGGAGGAGTGGCACTACACATCAAAACCAACGGAATTTTGATGAGCTGGAGAGAAGAGATAGAGGAGAGCAAGAGACTACATAATAGGAACACTTCAAATTGCAGTGATGTATAACCCACCACAGAACAGGAGGAGGCCAAGACAAAAGTATGATGAGAGTAATGGAGCAATGGTTGACACACTGGCTGAAGTGGCCAGAAGGGCTCACGCGAGCAGAGCAAAGCTGCTGATTGTGGGTGACTTTATTCACAAAGAAATTGACTGGAAGGGCTAAGATGATGGAGTTGGTACTGGAAAACGTCATGTACCAACACGTAAGGGAGAGGATGAACCAGCAACACTGGACCTTGTATTCACCCTGAGTATTGCAGATATTGCGGACATCACATATGAAAGACCCGTCGGGGTCAGTGACCATGTGGTTCTGAGCTTCGAATACATAATAGAGTTACAAGTGGAGAGGGAGCACAAAGGGCAGGACGAATAAAGATAAACTACAAGAGAGGGGACTAAATGGGCATGAAGAATTTCCTGCACGGGGTTCAGTGGGACAGAGAACTGGTAGGGAAGTCAGTAAATGAGATAAAGGAAGCTGAGGAGAGGTTTGTACCCAAGGGTAACAGAAAAAACGAAAAAGCAAGGATAAGCCCTTGGTTCACCCAAAGGTGTAGAAAGGCCAAAACCTAGAGAATGGAAGATATATAAAAGGCAAAGGACCCTGGAAAATAAGGAGAGCAACCGTAGAGACAGGAAAGGATATGCACAGGTAAGCAGGGAGGCCCAACGACAATACAAAAATAACATAGCAGCAAAAGCAAAATCTGACCCGAAGCTGTTGTATAGCCATATCAGGAGGAAAACAACAGTCAAGGACCAGGTAATCAGGCTGAGGAAGGAAGGAGGGAGATCTCATGAAACGACTGCAAAGTATGTGAGGAGCTCAACATGAGATTCAAAGAAGTGTTCACAGAGGAGACTCTATGAAAACGAAGATGTTGGGTACACCATCAAGTGTTGGACACAGTACATACAACCTAGGATTAAGTGAAGAGGCTGCTAAGTAAGCTAGATACCTCAAAGGCGATGGGGCCGGATAACATATCTCCATGGGTCCTGAGAGGGGAGCAGAGACACTGTGTATATCACTAACAACAATCTTTAACACTTCTATCGAAACAAGGCGATTATCTGAGGTATGGAAGACAGCAAATGTACTCCAATTTTAAAAAAGAGACAGACACGAAGCATTAAACTACAGACCAGTGTCCCGGACATTTATAGATTATCAGGAGAAGAGTGGTGGAGCACCTAGAAAGGAATGAGCTTATAAACGACAACCAGCACGGTTTCAGAGGCGGAAATCCTGTGTCACAAACCTACTGGAGTTTTATGACAAGGTGACAGCAGTAAGACAGGAGAGAGTGGTGAGTAGATTGCGTTTTTTTGGATTGTAAGAAGGCGTTTAACACAGTTCCACACAAGAGATTAGTGCAAAAGCTGGAGGACCAAGCAGGAATAACAGGGAAGGCACTGCAATGGATCAGGGAATACCTGTCGGGAAGACGACAGCGATTCATGGTTCGTGATGAGGTGTCAGAGTGGGCGCCTGTGACGAGCGTGGTTCCACAGTTATCAGTCCTAGGACCGGTGCTGTTACTGGTACATGTACTCACCTAATGTGGTTGCAGGGTCGAGACTCAGCTCCTGGCCCCGCCTCTTCGCTGTCCGCTACTGGGTATCTGCCTCCTGCTCCATGAGCTTTAACATACCTTGTCTTAAAACTATGTATGGTTCCCGCCTCCACTATATCGTTCGCTAGACTATTCCACTTCCTGACTACTCTATGGCTGTAGAAATGCTTCCTAACATCCCTTTGACTCATCTGAGTCTTCAGCTTCCAGTTGTGCCCCTTGTTTCTGTGTTCCCTCTCTGGAACATCCTGTCACTATCTACCTTGTCGATTTTGTTTGTCGTTATCATGTCTCCTCTAACCCTTCTGTCCTCCAGTGTTGTTAGTCCTATTTCCCTCAACCTTTCGTCATAGGACAGTCCCCTGAGTTGTGGAACTGACCTTGTCGCAAATCTTTGCACTTTCTCAAATTTCTTGACGTGCTTGACCAGGTGTGGGTACCAGACTGGTGCTGCATACTCTAGTATGGGCCTGACGTACACTGTGTACAGTGTTTTGAACGATTCCTTGTTAAGGTAACGGAACGCTAATCTTAGGTTTGATAGTCGCCCATATGCTGCCGCAGTTATCTGGTTGATGTGTGTTTCCACAGACGTGCTTGGTGTTATACTCACCCCAAAACTTTTCTCCTTTGACGAGGTTTGTAGCCTTTGTCCACCTAGCCTGTACTCTGTCAGCGGTCTTCTTTGCCCTTCTCCGATCTTCATGACTTTGCATTTGATGGGATTAAATTCGAGAAGCCAGTTGCTAGACAAGATGTCAAGCTTGTCCAGGTCTCTTTGAAGTCCTGCTTGGTCCTCATCTGATGTGATTCTCCTCATTAATTTCACATCATCTGCGAACA
>WNWK01032511.1:0-21843 GCA_009830355.1 Cherax destructor
GGCACCAGAGGCAGTAGTGGTGCTGAAGAATGGCACCAGAGACAGTAGTGGTGCTGAAAAATGGCACCAGAGACAGTAGTGGTGCTGAAGAATGGCACCAGAGACAGTAGTGGTGCTGAACAATGGCACCAGAGGCAGTAGTGGTGCTGAAGAATGGCACCAGAGACAGTAGTGGTGCTGAAGAATGGCACCAGAGGCAGTAGTGATGCTGAAGAACGGCACCAGAGGCAGTAGTGGTGCTGAAGAATGGCACCAGAGACAGTAGTGGGTGTCATAAGAGGCTGCAGTGGTAGAGGAGGATGGCACTAGAATCATGGTGAAAACTAGCACTAGAGGCAGTGAGCTATTACAGGAGATCACTAAGGGCAGCAGTGTTATGGGAAGATGGCACTTGAAGTAGTAGAACTGGTGGTGGATGGCACTTGAAGTAGTAGAACTGGTGGTGGATGGCACTTGAAGTAGTAGAACTGGTGGTGGATGGCACTTGAAGTAGTAGAACTGGTGGTGGATGGCACTTGAAGTAGTAGAACTGGTGGTGGATGGCACTTGAAGTAGTAGAACTGGTGGTGGATGGCACTTGAAGTAGTAGAACTGGTGGTGGATGGCACTTGAAGTAGTAGAACTGGTGGTGGATGGCACTAGAAGTACTAGAACTGGTAGTGGATGGCACTTGAGGCAGGAGAGGTGGAGGAGGTTAGCACTAGAGACAGTTAAGGTGGTGGAGGATGGCTGTATACAAATTCTTGGCACACTTTATTCAAGGCCAGTCTCTCTCTCTCCTCCTCGTTTACTCTCTCTCTCTCTCTCTCTCTCTCTCTCTCTCTCTCTCTCTCTCTCTCTGAACCTTCCAAGCCTCTGGAATAACCTCAGTAAGGGTTTCTGATAGAAAAAATTTACGCATTATATTTACCCAATATTTACGACTTTATTGAATAACGAATAAGGGATACTATCAATGTTATTTAATTACTGTGTATTCCCAGGGACAAAGAAAGACTACAGCAGGCCTACTGGCCTATCTCTCACCCAACCACACCCACTCATACTCTCGTCCAACCTATATTTAAAGCTACCCAACGTTCTTGTTATAATGACTGTACCAGGGAGCTTGTCCCATTCATGTACAATTCTGTCGTCAAACTAGTACTACGCTAAAGCCTTTCTAAATGTAAATTTCTCCAACTTGAATACATTGCTGCGAGTCCTGTCTTGGTTAGGCACTTTCAAATAGCTATTTATAATCCATTTATGTATTCCTGTGATATATTTGTACACTGAAATTATATTTTCCCTAATTCTACGCCTTTCCAGAGACAGTGCGAGGTCAGTACCTTCAGCCTAATTTTTACCACAAATAAATTTTACAGTTATCTTCCCTCAGCTCATTTCAAAGTCCATCCTTATCTAAGCTAAACAATCACCCAAAGGAAGCCACCCACAGCTGTCGACTAAGACTCAGGTACCTACTTACTGCTAGGTAGACAGGGGCAGGTGTAAGGAAACATGCTCGTTGTTGCCACCCATGCCAGGGATCGAACCATGAATACGCAATATGTAAGATGAGTGCATTGTCAACCGAGCCTGGAGTATACCTGGAGAGGGTTTCGGGGGTCTGTGACCAGGCCTCGCGGTGTATCAGAGCCTAATCGATCAGGCTGTTACTGCTGGCCACACGCAAACCGACGTACAAACCACAGCCCGGCTAGTCAAGTACCGACTTTAGTTGCTTGTTCAGCGCCTTTTTGAAGACAGCCAGGGGTATATTGGTAATCCCCCTTTTATATGTTGGGAGGCAGTCGAACAGTCTTGGGCCCCTGACACTTATTGTGTAGTTTCTTAGCATACTCGTGGCGACCCTGCTTTTTATTGGGGGCACGTTGCATCTCCTGTAGAGTCTTTTGCTTTCGTAGTAGTGATTCTTGTGTGAAATTTGGGACTAGTCCCTCTAGGATTTTCCAAGTGTATATTATCATGTTCTTTCTCGCCTTCGTTCCAGGGAATACAAATCAAGGGACTTCAACCGTTCCCAGTAATTTGGATGCTTTATCGTACTTATACGTGCCGTGAAAGTTCTCTGTGGTGCCTATGCTAACCTTCCTATGGTGTAGAAATATACCTAGTTGGATGAATCTTATTGAAGCTAGCTGGCCCAGTGGCTTACGCGACGGTCTGGAGTTTTGAGACTCTCTGACCGCGGGTTCGAACCCCACCCGTGGTATGGTTTCTCTGTATATTCTCCAGGTCTACAATTTTCCCTGCCTTGAAAGGGGCCCTAAGTGTACAACAATATTCCAGCCTAGAGAGACCAAGCGATTTGAAGAGACTCATCATGGGCTTGGCATCCCTTATTTTAAAGGTTCTCATTATCCATACTATCATTTTCCTAGCAGATATGGTAGATATATTGTTGTGATCTTTGAAATTGAGATCCTTTGACATTATCACTCCCTGGTCTTTTACATTAGTTTTTCGCTCTGTTGTATGGTTGGAATTTGTTTTATATTCCGATACAGTTTTAATTTCCTGGAGTTTTTCATAGCTGAGTAATTAAAATTTGTCTTCATTGAAATTCATTTTGTTTTCTGCGGCCCATTTAAAGATTTGGTTTATATCCGCTTTGAGACTTGCAGTGTCTTTGATGGATGACACTGTCATGCAGATTCGGGTGTCATCCGCAAAGGAAGACACGGTGCTGTGGCTTACATCCCTGTCTATGTCAGGTATGATTATGAGGAACAGGATGGGAGCGAATACTGTACCTTGTGGAACGGAGGTTTTCTCTGTAGCCGCCTCTGACTTTACTCTGTTTACTATTACTCTTTGTGTTCTATTTGTTAGGAAGTCATAGATCCATCTTCCAACTTTTCCCTTTATTCCTTTATCACGCATTTTGTGTGCTATTACGCCATGGTCACACTTGTCACAAGCTTTTGCAAAGTCTGTATATACTACATCTGTATTATGTTTGTCCTCCAGAGCGTCCAAGACCATGGTCATAGTGGTCCAGTAGTTGTGAGAGGCAGGAACGACCTGTTCTAAACCCATGTTTCCCTGTGTTGTGTAACTGATGGGTATCAAAAATGGTGGTGATCTTGCCAGGATATTTTCGTAAGGAAGGATTTTAGCTCATGCAATCAACTTCGTCATCTTTCTCTGTATATTTTCCAGTGCGTTTATGTCCATCTATTAATATGAACACCAGGGCTAAGCAGCATAATCTAGATGAAGTCTAAATAAAGACATGTAAAACCCAAGTGCAACCTTAGGACTAATATTATATATACTTCTTGATATAAATCCAAGAACACTTATGAACTTTTGTCTTGAATTTAAATTTCCGCTAATTAGAACAATTAAATCTTATTCGCATTCAATTTGACTAAGATCTATATTTTTTTTTTTACCTCATAATTATTTTCATAGTATTAAAACCTTCCGTTTGTTTCCACTGCCACGTCTCCGACCACAATATTAACCTATTCAGGTCATCCTATATATTTCTAGTTTTCTCATCAAAAATTATTTGACGGCCTATTTTAGTGTCATTGGCAAACCTACTTATGTTGCTAGCTGTTTATTCCCTCATTAATTTCGTTATGTAGACTGTGAACAACAAGGGGCCCCAGTATTGACCCTGTGGAACACTACTCGTAACAGATCCCCATTCTGATAAGGCCCATATACACAATTTAGTATTCTTTATCTTGATCTATCCCCTCAAATACCGTAATGAAAATTTTTTAATTAAAAACACTATGCAAGAACTCCTCTTTAATAAATCATGGCGAGATGAGTTATCTAAATATATATTTCAGGTTGGCTTCGAATTAAATCAACATTTACTGATTCCATCAATTTCCCTACAACTGAGGTGAGGAGAACTGGTCTGTAATTTGAAGCTAAGGATCTCTCTCCTGCTGTGTGGATACTACCAATACTTATTAAAATGTGGGGAATACAAAAATAGCCTTTGTCACAGAAGACCATAAGAAACACTGGATGTATATAGAGAGATGCACTATAATAAGATTAAGGTATTCTTGTCTGAGGGTGAAGAGGTTAGGTGGAGCCTTAAGTAGTCGATAGGCTTTAAACCACATTAACCCCTCATCCATAAGAAACAAGACACTGTGAGGTGTATGTCTCTCAGTACATATATGCCAAGAGTTTACATTAATTTTTACTTCAGGAATTAAAGTATTCTTGACCTATGGTGAACAGATGACATGCAGCCTAAATGATGTCATGAAGTCGCTTCAAGCCCCATTAACTAGCCAACACAAGAATAAATGGACCACTACTGTAGGCTACAGCACAACGGTTGTCAGGCCCTGCCAACACTTCCATTTATTAAGACATGCGTCTGGCTCACTCAGACATGCGTCTGGCTCACTCAGACATGCATCTGGCTCACTCAGACATGCGTCTGGCTCACTCAGACATTCGTCTGGCTCACTCAGACATGCATCTGGCTCACTCGGACATTCGTCTGGCTCACTCAGACATGCATCTGGCTCACTCAGACATGCATCTGGCTCACTCAGACATTCGTCTGGCTCACTCAGACATGCGTCTGGCTCACTCAGACATGCATCTGGCTCACTCAGACATGCGTCTGGCTCACTCAGACATGCATCTGGCTAACCTCATTTTAGAGCTGTATTGGCTTCAATGATTCTGCTAAACGAACGTTTCCCAATATCCTATCTACTTAACGATATTTTTTTTCTATTTGAAAACACTGTTGAGAATTCTCCTGTGATTTGATAATAGCATCGTAAATTACAAACGTTTCGAGCCTCATTATTCGTTTTTTTCAAGACAGGTGAACGTTTATAGTCTATTTTCGTAGGAGAAAAATATTAAGTCACGTTTGAGTGTCTCTATTCCTGTTACATGTTATTTCTGCAAACACTTTCTACCTATCTCTCAGATATTTTTCCAACACGAAAACAACTGTCAGACAGCTATACAACCATTATGGAGGAAACCATAAGACAGCTATACTACCATTATGGAGGAAACCATAAGACAGCCATACTACCATTATGGAGGAAACCATAAGACAGCTATACTACCATTATGGAGGAAACCATAAGACAGCCATACTACCATTATGGAGGAAACCATAAGACAGCTATACTACCATTATGGAGGAAACCATAAGACAGCCATACTACCATTATGGAGGAAACCATAAGACAGCTATACTACCATTATGGAGGAAACCATAAGACAGCCATACTACCATTATGGAGGAAACCATAAGACAGCCATACTACCATTATGGAGGAAACCATAAGACAGCTATACTACCATTATGGAGGAAACCATAAGACAGCCATACTACCATTATGGAGGAAACCATAAGACAGCTATACTACCATTATGGAGGAAACCATAAGACAGCCATACTACCATTATGGAGGAAACCATAAGACAGCTATACTACCATTATGGAGGAAACCATAAGACAGCCATACTACCATTATGGAGGAAACCATAAGACAGCCATACTACCATTATGGAGGAAACCATAAGACAGCCATACTACCATTATGGAGGAAACCATAAGTCAGCTATACTACCATTATGGATTAAACCATAAGACAGCCAAGCTACCATTATGAAGGGACCTATCAGACAGCCATGCTACCATTATAAAGGGAACTATCAGACAGCCAAGCTACCATTATGGAGGAAACCATAAGACAGCCATGCTACCATTATGGAGGAAACCAAAAGACAGCCAAGCTACCATTATGAAGGGACCTATCAGACAGCCATGCTACCATTATAAAGGGAACTATCAGACAGCCATGCTACCATTATAAAGGGAACTATCAGACAGCCATGCTACCATTATGAAGGGAACTATAAGACAGCCATGCTACCATTATGAAGGGAACTATCAGACAGCCATGCTACCATTATGAAGGGAACTATCAGACAGCTATGCTACCATTATGGAGGAAACTATCAGATAGTCATGCTATCATTATGGAGGAAACTATCAGATAGCCATGCTACCATTATGAAGGGAACTATCAGACAGCCATGCTACCATTATAAAGGGAACTATCAGACAGCCAAGCTACCATTATGGAGGAAACCATCAGACAGCCATGCTACCATTATGGAGGAAACCAAAAGACAGCCAAGCTACCATTATGAAGGGACCTATCAGACAGCCATGCTACCATTATAAAGGGAACTATCAGACAGCCATGCTACCATTATGAAGGGAACTATCAGACAGCCATGCTACCATTATGAAGGACCTATCAGACAGCCATGCTACCATTATGAGGAACATCAGACAGCCATGCTACCATTATGAAGGGAACTATCAGACAGCCATGCTACCATTATGAAGGGAACTATCAGACAGCCATGCTACCATTATGAAGGAACTATCAGACAGCCATGCTACCATTATGAAGGGAACTATCAGACAGCCATGCTACCATTATGGAGGAAACTATCAGATAGTCATGCTATCATTATGGAGGAAACTATCAGATATCCATGCTACCATTATGCAGGGAACTATCAGACAGCCATGTCACCATTATGGAGAAAACTGACAACCATGTAATCATTATGGACTGAACTATCGATTATATTATGTACTATGTAGATAAGAAAATTATTATTATTATTATTATTATTATTATTATTATTATTATTATTTATTATTGTTATTAGTATTATCATCATCATTGAGCCATCTATGTGCTACACTCTGCCGTTGTTGTTGTAGGTTCGCCGGTACATCCGGTCCGGGTCTTACACTCTGCCGTTGTTGTTGTAGGTTCGCCGGTACATCCGGTCCGGGTCTTACACTCTGCCGTTGTTGTTGTAGGTTCGCCGGTACATCCGGCCCGGGTCTTACACTCTGCCGTTGTTGTTGTAGGTTCGCCGTTACATCCGGTCCGGGTCTTACACTCTGCCGTTGTTGTTGTAGGTTCGCCTGTACATCCGGTCCGGGCCTTACACTCTGCCGTTGTTGTTGTAGGTTCGCCGGTACATCCGGTCCGGGCCTTACACTCTGCCGTTGTTGTTGTAGGTTCGTCGGTACATCCGGTCCGGGTCTTATACTCTGCCGTTGTTGTTGTAGGTTCGCCGATACATCCGGTCCGGGTCTTACACTCTGCCGTTGTTGTTGTAGGTTCGCCGATACATCCGGTCCGGGTCTTACACTCTGCCGTTGTTGTTGTAGGTTCGCCGATACATCCGGCCCGGGCCTTACACTCTGCCGTTGTTGTTGTAGGTTCGCCGATACATCCGGTCCGGGTCTTACACTCTGCCGTTGTTGTTGTAGGTTCGCCGATACATCCGGCCCGGGTCTTACACTCTGCCGTTGTTGTTGTAGGTTCGCCGATACATCCGGCCCGGGTCTTACACTCTGCCGTTGTTGTTGTAGGTTCGCCGATACATCCGGTCCGGGTCTTACACTCTGCCGTTGTTGTTGTAGGTTCGCCGGTACATCCGGCCCGGGTCTTACACTCTGCCGTTGTTGTTGTAGGTTCGCCGGTACATCCGGCCCGGGTCTTACACTCTGCCGTGAGGTTCCGTCTGAGAACAAGAAACCTTGAGGGAACTGTTAGTAAGGTTATCCAGGTATGTGTACACATAAATACGGTTACATAAATTATCATACATAGCATCATATCCGATTACCTCGGATAACACAAGAAAGTCAGATAAAGTGACTTATTTCCTTCGGGGTTCGTGTAATACCATATTATTTAAACATTAAAAAGAGATATACAAGGAATAAGGTAAAATTAGTTGTTTATATTTACATCAAAGAGAGGAGAAATCACAGTAATAGTTACATGTATGTTTAGTTATACCAAATAGCACTCTCCTCCCTTCCTGTCGCTACATTCATTAGGTATCTTTTGGCTCTCTTCCTGATCTGGCTCATGCTATCACAGGCTTTGACATGTGCAGGCAGTCCGTTCCACTCCTTTATTGCTGTACAATAAAATGTGTTTGAAGTCTGACCACTGACTGTGGGTACTACATAGTTGTGTTCCCTTCCCCGTAGTACTATAAGTGCTTTGATTCCCACCCTTGACAAACTAGGCAGCAAGATATTCTGTCCTCAACATTCAGCATACCCAGTTGTTGTAATTCATCCTGGCCTACATGCTCTCTTGGACCCAGGTCCAGGATGACTCTCATTATTCAGTTTTTTTTTTGTTAAGGCAGAGTACCATGAAGAGCAAGAGTAATCTAAATGATATTGTATAAGAGCTAGACATAGGGTCCTGCGAGCCTCAGTAGGTAGACACTGTGCTTGTCTTTAGAGGAACTTCAGTCTGGCATTTTTTGTCTTTACTACACTCTTCTCTATCAATTCTCCGGATATGCATGGGTCAAAGGGGATTCCCAAGTTGTTTCCCTTTTCAGTTTGTTTCGTGCCAAAGAGTATGGCTTCCATTTTCCCGAGGTGTAACGATAATTTGTTGTCTACTAACCATTTGCTGCAGGACTCCAGTTCCAGTGTTATTATATTAGCTATATCTTGTGGGTCTTTACCTGACACTAACAGAGCACTGTCATCTGCATACAGTAGAAGCTTACACTTAACATTGAAGGGCATGTCATTTACATAACATAGGAACACTAATGGACCCAGGATACTACCTTGGGGAACCCCACATGCTATCGGCAGGGGTTCTGATTCTGTTTTGTTGATTTTGACAATTTGTGTCCTGTTGCTCAGGTAGGACTTAAACCAGTCTACAGAACCTGTGCCGATAGCTTGTGGTTGACCGTATGTAATGACTTTTGCAAGTCGAAGGTTACCATGCCTATTAGATTCCCTAGCGACATTTCATTTCTCAGGTAGTCAATTAGATTAATTAGGGAGGTGTTGGTCGAGTAATATCTCCTAAAACCTGACTGGTAACTATGGAGAATGTTATCATTGAGATACTTAACTACTTGACAGTACACCGCCTTCTCTAGAATTTTGGACTTCACACTGGGTATACTAACAGGCCTATGGTTGCTGACATCAGATATACTATTTTTCTTGAAGATAGGAGTAACTCTGGCCTCCTTGAACCCCTCTGGCACTGTATTAGTGGTGATGAAGAAATTTATTGTATTAATATTGGTAGAATTAATGAACATTAATGAACACATTAATGAACACATTACTGCATGTAGGAACGATAACCTGAACAACGTCTGCGTACAACACCGAAATTCCAACAATCAGCACTTATCGCTGTTTCTAACACAATTAAACAAAACAAAGGCAGCTTCACCATCTCTGAAGTCTTAGCAAGAATCCTCCTGAAAACAGTAAACCCTACCATCACATAGTCTCTCCTGCTAATTCAACACAAGCACATCGTAGATGTGGAACACTCCTACAGGCCTTCGATATTTCAACCTCCAGAAGAAATATTTGTCTAACCTATTTTATACTACCCATGTAATTGTTTTATCACCTTTTACTCATGTGCAAAATTGATTGTTCTACCTTATTGTATTACTACTACTACTACGACTTATATCACTACTACTTCTACTACCACTAGTATTACACCTCACTTGGAGAGCATATATATACCATCTGTGTCCATATATCGTTTGTAACGGCTTGAAAAAGCTCCTGTAGAGCGAAACGTTGCCACAATAAAATGTCAAATTAGTTGCATTTGTGTCCTTTTACTTAACATATTGTCGGTAATTCTACCGACAGTTGTGTAGTATGAATTAAAACAATTTGCCACTTTAGTTGTTTCGTGGCATACCTCGTTATCGACATTTAGTACTATGTTAGATCTATCTACGGGTTTATGGCTATACCCCAACTGTTTTAGTTGTTGCCAGAGCTTTCTGGGGTTATTCTTGTACTCTTCGATTTTTGAGCAATAGTGTCTTGCTTTTGCGCCTTTTATAAGCCTCTGTACTCTGTTCCTCACCCTTTGGAATTAATTTAGCGCTGCAATATTCTGTCTGTTTGCCTTAAATCTTTTTATCAACTGGTCTCTGAATTTCGTATTATCTAATATCTCAGTAGACATCCAGGGTTCAGTTCTTCGTTTAATCCCAACCTCTTTAACTGGTGCAATATTATCAAGGATGGCAGTGAACATTGTTTTGAATTTTTCCCAGACATCATTTACGTCCGTGCAACTTGTTATCAATGACCAGTCACAATTGTGTAGCATATTTACCAGTGTTTCTTTACTGTAGTTTCTAGATGACCTCATTTTTATTGTCCTGTGTAGGCCTATCAGTTCCCTAATGAATTTCCGGGTGCAATAAATAAGGAAATTATCACTAAGACATGTGGTAATGACTCCTGACTGACTAATGTATCAGTAATACTGAAGTCTTCCAGTATTACTGTTTCACAATTGTGCTCAATTCTGGACAAGACTCGAAAAGTCTTCCAAGAACTGATCATGGGTGGGGGGAGGGCAGTAACTAGTTCCTACTAGGATGGGTTTGGTCTTGGGCAGCAACACCTTAAACCATGGAATCTCCAGTTTATTGTCATTAAAATCAGGTCTTGGGTTGTAAGTTAAGTAATTTCTTACATAAGCACATACCCCAACATCTTGTCTATTTCTGTCTAAGCGCTTTATTTTGTAACCTTCTATTTTGACTTCATCGTCAGTCACCGTGTCATCTAACCAGGATTCAGAGATGGATATAACTCCCGCCCTAGTCTTGTTTGCTGGAATCCTAATCTCTGATATTTTGGGTAAAAGTGACCTAGCGTTGACATGCCTTCTTGAAACAATTATAATCATCAATATATGGCAATAGTTCATTTGTAGTAACAAATCAGATAAATCAGTGTCGACATTACTAAAGGGTAATTGAACTAAAGTGCATTTGTTACAAACTACCGATATTTAGCACCATTAACATATCCAAATATACATCCGTAGTGCACCCATCCTTACATACTTCACATACGACGTATTTACTGTTCCTCCAGTACGGTGTAAACATATGACTGTTGCCTCACTTTGTTCTTAGCATACATTACACACGAATTTAAAGTTATTCCTAGCTATTAGTTCATCATATTCAGCATGATTGATTCTGCTCGTGCACCTCACGTGCACTTCAAGTGCACCTCACGTGCACCTCACGTGCACCTCACGTGCACCTCACGTGCACTTCACGTGCACTTCACGTGCACCTCACGTGCACCTCACGTGCACCTCACGTGCACTTCACGTGCACCTCACGTGCACCTCACGTGCACCCACTCGTCACATTTATCACAGGTGAACGCTCGACTGCCATTGCCGACTATGCAAATAATACTCACAATAATAATTATGTAAGGAATACCTGTAATAGCACGAATATATATATATATATATATATATATATATATATATATATATATATATATATATATATATATATATATATATAATATATATATATATATATATATATATATATATATGCAAAAAGATCACAGTAAACAGGTGATATCAAAATATGCAAGAAAACCACTATGAAAATCATTCTTATGTTCCTCTTCACAGAGTCGTGAGATGTTACGCTACTGTGAGGTGTAGTCTTTGTTAGTGTGATGTGACTGTGAGGTGTAGTCTCGCCCTTATATAATCCCTTCTTGTCATGTTTCCTGTTATAGTTCCTTGATAATGTGAGTAGTCACGAAAGCGCTTGGAATTCTTCTATTTTTTCATAGTGGTTTTCTTGCATATATATATATATATATATATATATATATATATATATATATATATATATATATATATATATATATATATATATATATATATATATATATATATATATATATATATATATATAATCACGAGGGATGTTAACAGAAATACTTAACCATACAAGGAATTCCAGATATTAAATAAATAATAATTATAATATTGTTACATGGGGAAAAAAAAACAGGCTAAATTTTGACAGTATATTTAATACTTGCGTAAAACAAAGTTTTGACTACACATGTAAAGAAAACATACATAAAAGTTAACATTAAGATGAAAGAGCCAAAAAAAATAAAAAGCCGTCTCCCCGGCGGGGAATCGAACCCCGGTCTCCCGCGTGACAGGCGGGGATACTCACCACTATACTACCGAGGAATGTAGCGGTATGGGACTTGTAGCGAACTCTTAAGTGAATAGTTGCTACCCAGGATACCCAGCTTGTGCGTATTAATAACTGTAAGTTTATTCAGGCACAGGTACACATAAATTCAATTACATAAATTATCATACATAGCAGCATATGTGTAAATTACCCAGGATAACCCCAAAAAAACACAAAGTGATTTATTTCCATTGGGGTCCTTAGAAATAATAATAATAATAATAATAATAATAATAATAATAATTATTATTATTATCTTTATTTCTACTAGTACATGTACAAGGTATACGGGAGTAACTGACATCAATGGCATACTATATAAAAAAAAAACCTGGTAAAGTAGAACATTCAGGCAAATTAATTCAACTGTCCCCAGGATGCGACCCACACCAGTCGGCTAACACCCAGATACCTATTTTACTGCTAGGTGAACAAGGACATCAGGTGTCTTAAGGAAACAAGTCCTAATGTTTCCACCCGTATCTGGGATTGAACCTATATGTGGTTGCAGGGGTCGATTCACTGATCCTGGCCCCACCTCTTCATTGGTCGCTACTAGGACCACTCTTTCTCGGCCACTAGGGCTTTGTCGTACCTCTTCTTAAAGCTATGCATGGATCCTGCCTCCTATTTCCTTGCTCCTATTTCCCATCTCTGTTCACCTGTCAGCTCATCTCAGTATATAGTATGTCGTTATCATATCTTCCTCTAGTTCTGTCCTCCAGTGTCGTCAGCTTGAGTTATATTAACCTCTCTTCATAGGACATTCCCATCAATGCAGTACAATGTGATCCTTTATTGACTACGTTTCGCCCACACAGTGAGCTTCATCAATCTACCTGAGCAGAGTACATGAGTATATTATATATAGTGTGGAGAGTCAGGTGGAGCATGTTGGGAAGGTTGGATTTGAGACGGATCTGACTCTCCACTCTATTTAAACTTATGTACTTTTTGCTCAGGTAGATCTGTTTGTGACTTGATAAAGCAAACTTTGTGGGCGAAACGTAGTCAATAAAGGATCGTATTATACTGAAATTGTGACTATTGTTTCACCGTGTCAGTATTTTATAACATTTATCTCCATAGTACATAACCTTTAGCTCCGGGACTAGTCTCGTTACTAACATCTACTCTTTCTCCAGTTTCTTGACGTGCTTGACCAGGTGTGAGTTCCATACCGGTGCTGCATACTCCAGTATGGGCCTGACGTACATGATGTGCGCCTCAGGAGATGTGTATGGTGTGATGTTCACTCCAAGGTCCTTTTCCATGAGTGAGGTTTGCAGCCTTTGCCCCCCGAGCCTGTACTGAATCTTTTGGGCAATTGGGTGGACAGAACCAAACTGAGAGAAAGCAAACAGAGCATACTGGGCGTCTGAGTGCACAATCAACCGAGATCCAACTAATTCAGCTATCAGGATGACAACAGTGACTTGTATGGAACTCCACAGTGAGCACAGAGGATTCGCCTGGCAACTGTACACAAGTCCTCACCAGCGAACACAATAAAGTAAACACCACTCTCTATGAGTGACTTTGTAAATGGTCCAAGTCGGGCCGAAACGTCGTCGTAAGCTCCTCTCTTTTATATGTGCGGGTTGTGTGTGTATTTATCCTTGAAGCATGAATTAAATCACGTTCCAAGAAATTAGCAAAGGACTGACTGACACCTGCAGGTCCCCATCCACCAACAACAAACACGAACCTCAGTCACCGTCTAAGGAGCGCAGGGAAAGAAGCCGTTCTCTCTGACTACAGACACAGCGAGGCCACGATCCAGGAGAGGAGCCTTCATCCGAGCATCAAACAACACTGGAAAGCAATGGGCTCTTTCCCTCTGTCCTCTACAAAAAATTTACAGCATAAATTGAGTTCTACGGCGAAAATCCAGTGAAAGTTCACCTGACTCAATATAGAAGCTCTCAACAAGGGTAATATGGAATGCACCCTTGCAAACCCATATCACTAAGTGTTGAACAGGGGAAGCTGGCCGAGGAGGACACCTAACAGCCATACTCAAACCTGGAAGGGCGCAAGTCCGCATACAGACGGAGGTGTTATGTAGATTATTGGTTCAGTTTGATGAATTAGACACTTGTGTGCATCTTTATTGTGGAAACTTTTCGCCATCTTGTGGCTTCCTCAGTCCAATACAGAGAAGAGTAGCTGAAGATCAGGAGTTTGAGACAATCAATCTCTCAGCCTGGAGACGATGTGACCAGTCCACCAGTCTTGAAAAGAGTGCAGCTTTTGCGCGAGGGAGCTTTTATACTGCAGACAGTTGAGGCGAAGCAGTCGTAGGCGGCGTCACCTTGGACAAATGATATCTGCTGCTAAAAGAGAAGGACCATACCAAGGATTAGCACACGAAGACTAGGATGTTGAACTAGGGACTGGGAAAAATATGAAGCCACCAGCTTCCAAGTTGAAAACCAGTAATGGCATGTGCAACACTAGGAATCTTTATTAACGAAACGTTTCACCTGCGCTGCAGGCTTCGTCAGTCGGATAGAGACATTATAATTAGTGAAAGACGACGTGGAAAGTTAGTTGATGTTATCAGTCCATCACTCTTGGAGGAAGATAATCAATGTTTCAGCCTAAAACAGAAGGAAGTGGTCAGAAGCCACCTGCAGCATGGAGACGAGGTTCCCGGTGAGCTGGGTCCAAATGGAAATAGGGTTAACGCTCTTAATTCACATAAAATTGGCAGATGTGCTCCAATACACTTGAATTTCACTCTCCCCCGGTGTTGAAATAATAGACAACATTTTTTAACGTCTAAAGCTACGCCACAAAGGATTTTGGAAGTTATCGGAACCATTCCAGGATGCTGCTGGAAATAGGATCAGCAATTTTGGTCATAAGACACCTGCATATACCAAATGTTCCTAGAATCATGCCAATAGGATTAGGTCTTGGAGTGTAATGTGTGATTTAAAAACTAAAACTACAGTGAAGAGAAAAGTTTAGGCACCCAATTAAAAGTAGTCCTTCTGGGATACCTGAGAAAATACTAGATGTATTTCAGTCGCTGAAGTACCCGAGAAAGGTATCCCCAGTATCCCATAAGCCCAGCCCTTTCCTCCTCAAGCCATGCAAAAAGAACAGAACAGAGTGCAGCATAAATTTGTAATACAACCAAATACATAAATAGTTTGATGGTTGTTACGGCCCCTAACCGGCCGGCAGTCAAGGGGTTACGTCATCAGACCTGATGTTTGACTGCCGGGCCGGCTTGACTGACAGTGTCATCGAGACTCTCCCCTAGTCAACACTGGAGAGTCCACCAGCTCACTGATATACTACTGGAGTTCGTCTGTCAGACCTGCATGAGAGTTGCAGTGTGGTGCTGGTGACAAGCTCCCTGACATACTACTGGAGTTCGCCAGTCAGACCTGCGTGAGAGTTGCAGACTCATGCAGTGTGGTGCTGGTGATAGCTTACAACAAGGAGAGCGGCGAGGTCACCAGAATCTACTATGTACCTGCGACGATGTACCTGAGACTGTACCCGGAGATTGTTAACCGGAGATTGTTGACCGGAGATTGTTAACCGGAGATTGTTAACCGGAGATTGTTAACCGGAGATTGTTAACCGGAGATTGTTAACCGGAGATTGTTAACCGGAGATTGTTAACCGGAGATTGTTAACCGGAGATTGTTAACCGGAGTGTCAGGGTTTTAGTGGTGTATGCAGAGAGTTTGTGACGGTGGCACGACACAAGTTGTCGTGTATTTGGTGTAGGTCAAGACGCGTTGTACAGGATTGTAATAGAGAATGGTTCATGATGCAGGGGGCGTGCCATGTGGCACAGAGAAGGTGTCGTGAGTGACCCTGAGCGATGGTGTGTGTAACACAGAGATAAGGGTGTCTGAGGACACGGTGGAGAAGGAGTATCATGACGAGGTATGGCAGTGTCCTGCGTGACACGAAGTTGGCAGCGACTTGACACATCACTAAGTATATGATTTGCTTGTGATATTTTATTGTACTATGATTGTGTAAATATATGTTTTTACACAGATTATATAGATTATATGTTTTTATTCAGATTATATGCTTTTATATTAATAATATATATTTAATATAATAAAAATCTGAAAAATGAGATTTTACTTAGTATCCCAAACAGTCGTTAATTACAAATGCTCTTTATTTGTAATAATAGTCTAGCTCAACCTCCCAAAGAGCTCCAGGAGCTAGAGCTCACCACTCTTAAGTGGGCCATGAACTGTATCTCAACACAGTCTAAAACTGAATATATTTGTGTCTTTATCCTGCACGTCACCTGTTCACCACCATTCAAGAATACTTTAATCCCTAAATGTTTCTGTAGTAACACTGTACGCTGTGTATGTGTCCTTGTAATGTTGCTGTAGTAACACTGTACGCTGTGTATGTGTCCTTGTAATGTTGCTGCTGTAACACTGTATGCTGTGTATGTGTCCTTGTAATGTTGCTGTAGTAACACTGTACGCTGTGTATGTGTCCTTATGTTCTGTAGTAACTACTTATGTGTTGCTAATGTTGCTGTAGTAACACTGTACGCTGTGTATGTGTCCTTGTAATGTTGCTGTAGTAACACTGTACCTGTGTATTATCCTGTAATGTTGCTGTAGAACCTGTATGTATGTGTCCTTGTAATGTTGCTGTAGTAACACTGTACGCTGTGTATGTATCCTTGTAATGTTGCTGTAGTAACACTGTACGCTGTGTATGTGTCCTTGTAATGTTGCTGTGAACACTGTACGCTGTGTATGTATCCTTGTAATGTTGCTGTAGTAACACTGTACGCTGTGTATGTATCCTTGTAATGTTGCTGTAGTAACACTGTACGCTGTGTATGTGTCCTTGTAATGTTGCTGTAGTAACACTGTACGCTGTGTATGTGTCCTTGTAATGTTGCTGTAGTAACACTGTACGCTGTGTATGTGTCCTTGTAATGTTGCTGTAGTAACACTGTACGCTGTGTATGTGTCCTTGTAATGTTGCTGTAGTAACACTGTACGCTGTGTATGTATCCTTGTAATGTTGCTGTAGTAACACTGTACGCTGTGTATGTATCCTTGTAATGTTGCTGTAGTAACACTGTACGCTGTGTATGTGTCCTTGTAATGTTGCTGTAGTAACACTGTACGCTGTGTGTGTCCTTGTAATGTTGCTGTAGTAACACTGTACGCTGTGTATGTGTCCTTGTAATGTTGCTGCGTAACACTGTACGCTGTGTATGTGTCCTTGTAATGTTGCTGTAGTAACACTATACGCTGTGTATGTATCCTTGTAATGTTGCTGTAGTAACACTATACGTTGTGTATGTATCCTTGTAATGTTTCTGTAGTAACACTATACGCTGTATGTGTCCTTGTAATGCTGCTGTAGTAACACTGTACGCTGTGTATGTGTCCTTGTAATGTTTCTGTAGTAACACTATACGCTGTATGTGTCCTTGTAATGTTGCTGTAGTAACACTGTACGCTGTGTATGTGTCCTTGTAATGTTGCTGCAGTGACACTGTACGCTGTGTATGTGTCCTTGTAATGTTGCTGTAGTAACACTATACGCTGTGTATGTGTCCTTGTAATGTTGCTGCTGTAACACTATACGCTGTGTATGTGTCCTTGTAATGTTGCTGTAGTAACACTTACGCTGTGTATGTTCCTTGTAATGTTGCTGTAGTAACACTATACGCTGTATGTGTCCTTGTAATGTTGCTGTAGTAACACTGTACGCT
Organism: Cherax destructor; assembly: GCA_009830355.1. Classification (NCBI taxonomy): domain Eukaryota; kingdom Metazoa; phylum Arthropoda; class Malacostraca; order Decapoda; family Parastacidae; genus Cherax; species Cherax destructor. The sequence goes on from WNWK01032511.1 coordinate 17,870, forward strand.
GTGTATGTGTCCTTTAATGTTGCTGTAGTAACACTACGCTGTGTATGTGTCCTTGTAATGTTGCTGTAGTAACACTGTACGCTGTGTATGTGTCATTTTAATGTTGCTGTAGTAACACTATACGCTGTATGTGTCCTTGTAATGTTGCTGTAGTAACACTATACGCTGTATGTGTCCTTGTAATGTTTCTGTAGTAACACTATACGCTGTATGTGTCCTTGTAATGTTGCTGTAGTAACACTGTACGCTGTGTATGTATCCTTGTAATGTTTCTGTAGTAACACTATACGCTGTGTATGTGTTCTTGTAATGTTGCTGTAGTAACACTGTACGCTGTGTATGTGTCCTTGTAATGTTGCTGTAGTAACACTATACGCTGTGTATGTGTCCTTGTAATGTTGCTGTAGTAACACTATACGCTGTGTATGTGTCCTTGTAATGTTGCTGTAGTAACACTGTACGCTGTGTATGTGTCCTTGTAATGTTGCTGTAGTAACACTGTACGCTGTGTATGTATCCTTGTAATGTTGCTGTAGTAACACTGTACGCTGTGTATGTGTCCTTGTAATGTTGCTGTAGTAACACTGTACGCTGTGTATGTGTCCTTGTAATGTTGCTGTAGTAACACTATACGCTGTGTATGTGTCCTTGTAATGTTGCTGCAGTAACACTGTACGCTGTGTATGTGTCCTTGTAATGTTGCTGTAGTAACACTATACGCTGTGTATGTGTCCTTGTAATGTTGCTGTAGTAACACTATACGCTGTGTATGTGTCCTTGTAATGTTGCTGTAGTAACACTATACGCTGTGTATGTGTCCTTGTAATGTTGCTGTGTAACACTTACGCTGTGTATGTGTCCTTTAATGTTGCTGTAGTAACACTATACGCTGTGTATGTGTCCTTGTAATGTTGCTGCTAGTAACACTATACGCTGTGTATGTGTCCTTGTAGTTCGACCGTACGCTGTTAGTCCTTAATGCTGAGTAACACTTACGCTGTGTATGTGTCCTTGTAATGTTGCTGCTGTAACACTGTACGCTGTGTATGTGTCCTTGTAATGTTGCTGTAGTAACACTGTACGCTGTGTATGTGTCCTTTTAATGTTGCTGTAGTAACACTACGCTGTGTATGTGTCCTTGTAATGTTGCTGTAGTAACACTGTACGCTGTGTATGTGTCCTTTTAATGTTGCTGTAGTAACACTACGCTGTGTATGTGTCCTTTTAATGTTGCTGTAGTAACACTGTACGCTGTGTATGTGTCCTTGTAATGTTGCTGCTGTAACACTGTACGCTGTGTATGTGTCCTTGTAATGTTGCTGTAGTAACACTGTACGCTGTGTATGTGTCCTTGTAATGTTGCTGTAGTAACACTGTACGCTGTGTATGTGTCACTTGTAATGTTGCCTGTGAGTAACACTATACGCTGTGTATGTGTCCTTGTAATGTTGCTGTAGTAACACTGTACGCTGTGTATGTGTCCTTGTAATGTTGCTGTAGTAACACTGTACGCTGTGTATGTGTCCTTGTAATGTTGCTGTAGTAACACTATACGCTGTGTATGTGTCCTTGTAATGTTGCTGTAGTAACACTATACGCTGTGTATGTGTCCTTGTAATGTTGCTGTAGTAACACTGTACGCTGTGTATGTATCCTTGTAATGTTGCTGTAGTAACACTGTACGCTGTGTATGTGTCTTTGTAATGTTGCTGTAGTAACACTACGCTGTGTATGTGTCCTTTTAATGTTGCTGTAGTAACAATGTACGCTGTGTATGTGTCCTTGTAATGTTGCTGTAGTAACACTATATGCTGTGTATGTGTCCTTGTAATGTTGCTGCTGTAACACTGTACGCTGTGTATGTGTCCTTGTAATGTTGCTGTAGTAACACTGTACGCTGTGTAGGTGTCCTTGTAATGTTGCTGTAGTAACACTATACGCTGTGTATGTGTCCTTGTAATGTTGCTGTAGTAACACTGTACGCTGTGTATGTGTCCTTGTAATGCTACTGTAACACTATACGCTGTGTATGTGTCCTGGTAATGTTACTGTAACACTGTACGCTGTGTATGTGTCCTTGTAATGCTACTGTAACACTGTACGCTGTGTATGTGTCCTTGTTTTACGAACTGACTCACTTTTAACGTATCAGATATGAAATAAATCTGTAAGTGGTTAAAATTTATACAGTGAAAAATATAATGATGAATACAATGATAAATACAATGAAAAGTACAATAATAAATAAAGTGATGAAAGAAGACAATAAGTTATTTATTATAGAAATAAAGTGAAAAGACAACTTTTTGATGTGGTCACTACTATAAATTTGTTGAACTCCAAAAAGTGCCATAAAACGGGTACTTCTTCAATTTTTGTTCTGATTTTTTTCAGTCATATTCCATAATAAATTCCCTACAAAACCGTGAGAAAAAATTGTACATTTTGTTTATTTTTAAGAGGCAGTAGCGTGGTTGACAGAGGTAACTACACAGAGAACTACACAGGCATGAAGCAATTCCTGAATGAAGTGCAATGGGGAAAGACAGTGAAAGAAATCATGGAATACGTGACCACAAAATGCAAGGAATATCACAGAAAACTTTGAGGAGAAAGCACACACTAGGTATCCCCTTTCAGGATACCTAGTAATAATACTATTACAATAATATTACACATCTTACGAACTTTGTTAATTTAGTTGTGTAAACTGACTTGTGACTTTCTCCTGAGGTCACTTATTGATAATAATGAAGTGGGGAATGAATTAAGTTATTATTATTAACCTCCGCTGGAAGTTTATCTTAATGTGTTTCGGTTGTCACTAAAATTGTCTGTGTTTCGGTGTGTTTGTTCGAAACAAATTTATAATGTAGATTTTTTTTTCACGATTTACCGAGTTTAATAAATTAAAAAAATTGTAGGAGTCACAAACAGCATTGGTTTACTATTGTGTTATAACGATTTTGTGGGTCGTAAAGCATTGGTTAGGATTGGAAGACATTAAATTCTTCGTTCTTCGTGCGTGATAATCTGTTATAAGCCATAAACTTATCCAGCATGTCTCGTGTAGCCATGTATTTATGCTCCATGACTCCACGAGGCATGTCTGAGGAGTGATACTTAGCCATATTAATACTAATAATAGACGGAAAGTAACTAGGAAGAAGTCGAAGTGTCGACTCGAGATTCATGAAACTCTTTGGAGCTCCGAAGCGAAACTTGTCAGAGGTACTGGTTGTCAGTGTGTCAGAGAGCCCTGCCACTGACCCAGGGTTGTCAGTGTGTCAGAGAGCCCTGCCACTGACCCAGGGTTGTCAGTGTGTCAGCCAGACCATCCACTGACTCAGGGTTGTCAGTGTGTCAGAGAGCCCTGCCACTGACCCAGGGTTGTCAGTGTGTCAGCCAGACCATCCACTGACTCAGGGTTGTCAGTGTGTCAGAGAGCCCTGCCACTGACCCAGGGTTGTCAGTGTGTCAGAGAGCCCTGCCACTGACCCAGGGTTGTCAGTGTGTCAGAGAGCCCTGCCACTGACCCAGGGTTGTCAGTGTGTCAGCCAGACCAGCCACTGACCCAGGGTTGTCAGTGTGTCAGAGAGCCCTGCCACTGACCCAGGGTTGTCAGTGTGTCAGAGAGCCCTGCCACTGACCCAGGGTTGTCAGTGTGTCAGAGAGCCCTGCCACTGACCCAGGGTTGTCAGTGTGTCAGCCAGACCAGCCACTGACCCAGGGTTGTCAGTGTGTCAGAGAGCCCTGCCACTGACCCAGGGTTGTCAGTGTGTCAGCCAGACCAGCCACTGACCCAGGGTTGTCAGTGTGTCAGCCAGACCAGCCACTGACCAAGGGTTGTCAGTGTGTCAGAGAGCCCTGCCACTGACCCAGGGTTGTCAGTGTGTCAGCCAGACCAGCCACTGACCCAGGGTTGTCAGTGTGTCAGCGAGCACTGCCACTGACCCAGGGTTGTCAGTGTGTCA
>WNWK01032512.1:0-21842 GCA_009830355.1 Cherax destructor
CATGACTCCCAAGTCTTTTTCACATTCTGTATGATCAAGCTCAACTTCACCTAGTTTATAAATTCGAGGGATATTTTCATTACCAACGACTAGCACCTTACACTTGTCCACATTGAACTTCATCTGCCACTTTTCAGACCAAGACATTAATTTGTCCAAATCCTCCTGGAGTTCATTGGTATCCTCCTCAGAATGAATTATATAGCCTATTTTTGTATCAACAGCAAATTTACTCATGTCACTTGCAATTCCTTCATCAAGGTCATTTATGTAAATTATGAACAACAATGGGCCTAAAACTGATCCTTGTGGAACGCCACTAGTGACTAATCCCCATTCAGATTTGACCCCATTAATGGAAACTCTCTGCTTTCTATTGGTAAGCCATGCCTCTCTATCCATGCTAGAACTTTACCTCCTATACCATGAGCTGCCACCTTTCTTAAGAGTCTCTTGTGAGGTACTCTGTCGAAGGCCTTACTGAAATCCAAGTAAACTATATCATATTCTTTATCACTGTCTACTGTCTCAAATGTTTTATTGAAAAACGTCAGTAAATTTGTCAGGCAGGAACGACCTCTCGTAAACCCATGCTGAGATTCATTAATCAAATTATTGTCTTCAAGGTGACTTCTGATAATATCAGCTATAATTGATTCTAATAATTTGCCTACTATAGACGTGAGGCTTATTGGACGGTAATTTGATGGAATGGACTTATCCCCTGATTTGAATATAGGAACTACATTAGCTATCTTCCACATCTCTGGCACAACACCAGTTAGGATGGACGTATTAAACACATTCGTTAATGGCTGACTAAGTTCCATTTTGGCTGACTAAGTTCCAGATGGTAGAATAAGAAAGTAGCATAATTGATGGTGATGTGATTGATGGTAATGATATGATTGATGGTGATGTGATTGATGGTGATGATGTGTGAAAACCATCATCCAACACATCATCCGTAATAAAAAATTAAGCTTTCCCGAAATGCTAAGAAATCGATATTATTATTTGCGACCACTGTCAGCCTCAGTGGCCAGTGGCTCGTCTTTAAGGTCCACCCGACCACTTACTGTGTTTTTTATGCTTTTCCAATGTCCATGTGTCCAGGAGTCCATCTGTGTCCCCTCAGATATTCTCCCTTCCTCAAGGTCTGCCTCATCCTCGTCTTTCCCAGGTGCATATGTCCAGGAGTTCATCTGTCCGCCTCAGATATTCTCCCTTCCCTACTTCCCCAAGGTATCCTCGCCTTTCCCAGGTCCATGTGTCCAGGAGTCCATCTGTGTCCCCTCAGATATTCTCCCTTCCCCACTTCCCCAAGGTCTGCCTCATCAACCAGTATTCCCGTCTTTCCTAAGTCCATGTGTCCAGGAGTGCATCTGTCCGCCTCAGATATTCTCCATTCCCCACTTCCCCAAGGTACCGTTGCCTTTCCAAGTTCCATGTGTCCAGGAATCCATCCGTGGGCCCCCGGATGTCTCCCCTTCCACACTTCCCTTAGGTTATATCCCCAGGTTTATGTGTCCAGGAGTCCATTTGTGTCCCCTCATATATTCTCCCTTTCCCAAGGTCTGCCCCAAGGTACCGTTGCCTTTCCAAGTTCCATGTGTCCAGGAATCCATCCGTGGGCCCCCGGATGTCTCCCCTTCCACACTTCCCTTAGGTTATATCCCCAGGTTTATGTGTCCAGGAGTCCATTTGTGTCCCCTCATATATTCTCCCTTTCCCAAGGTCTGCCCCATCAACCAGTAACCTCGTCTTTCCCATGTCCATGTGTCCAGGAGTCCCTCTGTCCGCCTCAGATATTCTCCCTTTCGTACTTCCCCAAGGTATCCTCTCCTTTCCCAGGTCCATGTGTCCAGGAATCCATCCTGGGCCCCGAATGTCTCCCCTTCCTCACTTCCCCAGGTTCATGTGTCCATTTGTGTCCCCTCAGATATTCTCCCTTTCCCAAGGTCTGCCCCATCAACCAGTATCCTCGTCTTTCCCAGGTCCATGTGTCCAGGAGTCCATCTGTCCGCCTCAGATATTCTCCCTTCCCCACTTCCCCAAGGTATCCTCGCCTTTCCCAGGTCCATGTGTCCAGGAATCCATCCGTGGGCCCCCGGATGTCTCCCCTTCCTCACTTCCCTAAGGTTATATACCAGTCTCAGCCTTCCTCAGGTTACGTATCCCGAAGTCAGCTCAGCCACCCCCAGTGATCTAGCTGGATGGGAACGAGGCCTTGTCTAGCTGGTCTACGGTAGAGACTGTCCAGATGAGTCGAATTACTGGAGGTGACACACAGAAAACTGCGTCCAGTAATTACACCCACCAAGACAGCCACGACCGTACACCAGCTAGACGCAGCCAGGCTACCGTCCAGTTCGGCCACCAAGGTGAGGCCACTCAATAAAATTTTGGAAGTTCTATTTATATTAAACGCTTTATTTACATAAAAAATAAGATTTTTTTACTAAATTAGCAGTTTAAGTGAGTTTATGAAAGTTTTACTGTGACTTTATGAGTGTTCGTGTGTTTGTCCACCTCATAAGAACTGTAATAAGTCTTGAATTTTGTATTTTTTGGTTATTTTTCTTATGTATTTGCCAGATGCGCAGTTACAAGCGCTTGCGCACAGTGGAAGTTACAGTGTATGACTTTTTTGGGTTATCCTGGGTAATGTATACATATGTTACTATGTATGATAATTTGTGTAACTGTATTTACGAGTACCTGAACCTAAGTAAACTTACACACACTTGTTTTTACACTCATTTTGCGCATTTCCGCAAAGGCAGCTGTTGATTCACCATCATTCATACACTGGAAAGATAAACACATATGCAGTATAATGTGATCCTATATTGACAACGTTTCGCCCACGCAGTGGGCTTTATCGAGTCACAAACAGATCTACCTGGATAAAAGAAACAGTGGTATTTATAGGATTTAGTCAGGTAGAGAATGCTGCATGTGACAGTCTTCAAAGTAGTGTGATAGTTTAAAACCTCGGGTAACTTAAAGGACCTGCAGCATTTTCAACCTGACTAAATCCTATAAATACCCTTGTTTCTTTTATCCAGGTAGATCTGTTTGTGACTCGATAAAGCCCACTGCGTGGGCGAAACGTTGTCAATAAAGGATCACATTATACTGCTTATGTGTTTATCTTACCATTGTGTCGGTATTTTATACCATTTATTTCCATCATTCATACACGTAAAAACTACGCACGCACACACATACACACACACACACACGCTATATATATATATATATATATATATATATATATATATATATATATATATATATATATATATATATATATATATATAACTAGAAGCCGTTGATATTCGATCTATGACAAAAAATTATTTAGGTGGTGGTTCTGCGCACTGGTCAGTACGTCTCTGTCTTGCTAAGATTCAACATTATGCTGTTATGTATTGTGATGTTTGAATGTTAGCGAATATTATAAATAATAATAGTGTTGTAATTATAATGGATGTTTAAATGTTAGCATGTATTACACCCTGGATGGTGTGCAACACAATGTTAGCATGTATTACACCCTGGATGGTGTGCAACACAATGTTAGCATGTATGTACATCCCTGGATGGTGTGCAACACAATGTTAGCATGTATTACACCCTGGATGGTGTGCAACACAATGTTAGCATGTATTACACCCTGGATAGTGTGCAACACAATGTTAGCATGTATTACACCCTGGATGGTGTGCAACACAATGTTAGCATGTATTACACTGATGTGACACAATGTGTGCATGTATGTACACCCTGGATGTGTGAACACAATGTTAGCATGTATTACACCCTGGATGGTGTGCAACACAATGTTAGCATGTATTACATCCTGGATGGTGTACACAATGTTAGCATGTAACACCTGGATAGTGTGACACAATGTAGCATGTATTACACCCTGGATGGTGTGCAACACAATGTTAGCATTTATTACACCCTGGATGTGTGCAACACAATGTTACATGTATTATACCATGGATGGAGTGCAACACAATGTTATTTCTTTTTTCTTAATGATTACAATATAAATAATACTTAACGTTAATCTTTAGGTAGTGTTTACGTCGTAACTGAACATTATGCTGCTCATAGCAATTAAAAATATTAAACTACCATTTATAAATAACTGCTAACATTATTATTTTTTAGTGGGTAAAACTTTGCTAGAAGTTGTAGTGGTTTATTATTCACTTATAATGGTGGAGAGACTTGAGTCTTACGTTGGGAGAGAAGCTGTGAAGAAAGTGACACAGAAGAAAGTGACACAGAAGAAAGTGACACAGAAGAAAGTGACACAGAAGAAAGATAACCTGGTATGTAAGATAAGGATGAACTAGTATGGGATATAAAGTTGACCTGGAAAAGGAAATATGGATAAAGTGGAATTGGATATGAGGAAGATCACATCAAACTGAAGACGCAACACAATGGAACATTAGAACAACTCAGGCAACACACATGAGCTGACCAACACAATGGAACATTAGAACAACTCAGGCAACACACCTGAGCTGACCAACACAATTCTTCACGAAACTGTTTGATCAGCATATTTTTTTATCGTGTATTAACATTGTTCATTAACTATCCATTACTATAAATCACAGTTTACTCCCAAAATTTCAACTCATCTTCAACCATCCATCTCCACAACTCATCTTCAACCATCCATCTCCACAACTCATCTTCAACTATTCATCTCTACAACTCATCATCAACCGTCTCTTACCACATCTCACTATAAAACATCCATTAAATCAACTCACTATAAACCATCACCGCAATTTACCATCAACCATCCATTACCTCAACTAGTCGGCCATCCATCATCCCAACTCACCATCAACCAACCATATCCACAACTTACCATCAAGTCAACTCATTATAGAGCATCCATAACCACAACTCACCATCGACCATCAATCACAACTCACCATCATTCATACACGTACACTCATAATAAACCATTCACCACCACAACTCACTATCAACCATTCACATTATGTGAAGCAGGACTCACATGGGTCTATACAGGTGTGAACAACATTTAGAGTTTTATGTGAAAGTTCAATGAATGTTCTATTCCAATGTTCTAACCCATATCAACGTGCTCAGTACGTGTTCTGTACCACATCCATATTGTATGCGAATTTAAAGGTAAGAAAATTTTCCAACCAGCTTCAATTTCTTAAGAAAAACTTATAGTTTCTGGCTTAGGAAAATCTTATCTTGAATCTAGTAACTACTGGGTTAACACATCCAGTGTTAAGACAGTGTTAAGACAGTGTTAAGACAGTGTTAAGCCAGTGTTAAGCCAGTGTTAAGACAGTGTTAAGACAGTGTTAAGACAGTGTTAAGACAGTGTTAAGACAGTGTTAAGACAGTGTTAAGACAGTGTTAACACAGTGTTAAGCCAGTGTTAAGACAGTGTTAAGCCAGTGTTAAGACAGTGTTAAGACAGTGTTAACACAGTGTTAAGCCAGTGTTAAGACAGTGTTAAGACAGTGTTAAGACAGTGTGACTTTGTAAATGGTCCAAGTCGGACCGAAACGTCGTGGTAAGCTGCCCTCTTCAAGGTGCTGGTTATTAGTGTATTGTTTCAGTCTCGGTGTTGTGACCTTTTTGTTACTTACTTCCTACATTTTTAATCATGGGTCCCTAATATTACTTCTACATGGTTACTCATGGGTCCCTCATAACTTCGTATATGGTTACTTATAGGTCCCTCATAACTTCCTTGTATGGTTACTCATAGGTCCCTCATAACTTCCTTGTATGGTTGCTCATAGGTCCCTCATAACTTCCTTGTATGGTTACTCATAGGTCCCTCATAACTTCCTTGTATGGTTAATCATAAGTCCTCATAACTTCTTGTATGGTTACTCATAGGTCCCTCATAACTTCCTTGTATAGTTACTCATAGGTCCCTCATAACTTCCTTGTATGGTTACTCATAGGTCCCTCATAACTTCCTTGTATGGTTACTCATAAGTCCCTCATAACTTCCTTGTATGGTTACTCATAGGTCCCTCATAACTTCCTTGTATGGTTACTCATAGGTCCCTCATAACTTCCTTGTATGGTTGCTCATAGGTCCCTCATAACTTCTTGCTTATTGGTATTTTTCAGGTCCTCATAACTTCCTTGTATTGGTTCTAATAGGTCCCTATAACTTCCTTGTATGGTTACTCATAGGTCCCTCATAACTTCCTTGTTGGTTACTCATAGGTCCCTCATAACTTCCTTGTATGGTTACTCATAGGTCCCTCATAACTTCCTTGTATGGTTACTCATAGGTCCCTCATAACTTCCTTGTATGGTTACTCATAGGTCCCTCATAACTTCCTTGTATGGTTACTCATAAGTCCTTCACATATTTCTTGCAAGCAATATGTTTGTTTTATGTTCAGTTTAAACCAACATGTCATTACTGTTGCACTAAGCAGAGTAGCTGAGAAAATATCTTGGCTGAGTATCATAGTGTTATTTCAGGTCTACTACATCTACTCAAGCTGTGGTCACCTTGTATTTGTTTTCTAAGACATACGTGACTTACAGGGAAAGGATTCTAACCTGCTTCTCTATTGGGAAGTGGAAAGGAAACACCAGAAAAAATAACAATGATTATAAACACAAAGAAAAGCACAGATATGTGAACACACATCTTAATATGCACTCTGGGACAGAATGAATAAACAAGTTATTTATTAACTATCCATCACCAATATCAACCATCAACCAGCCATAATTTCAACTAATCATCAACCATCCCTCACTATAACTCATCTACAAACATGCAACACCACAACACATAACATCTCACAATCACCCATCAGTATTTTCAACTTATCAAAGTTCATAACATATCTCCATCGACTGTCACTGACCATCAACCATCTATCACAACAACTATCAACCATCTATCACAACAACTATCAACCATCCCTTACCTAAAATTTCCATCATCCATACACCATTACAACAAACTTTCAACCATTCATTTCGGTTCATCCACAATTCATCACATGTGTTCAACAGTGCGTCAACCATCGTCACTGTTTACCGTAACATTCACAGTCACATATGCAAGTGTGAACCAGAATCATTTTGTGGTTTGGAGGTAAAGTGTTCAAAGTACATGTTATGTATTAAATATATAGTAAATTCAAGGATTTTTTCCCCGGTAGTGTTCTTTACATGTTGTTTCATAACTTTATGTCATGTAAATATATAGTGCTTTGTTTATTTGTGTTAACTGTTTTGATGAATAGGAGAAAATCAGATTCGAAAGACAGAGACACTCTTCACCGCGAGACACCTCCTCACGGATCACTCCTCACCGGTGGACATCTCTGTTCTCATTCTCACGGTGTTAACTTCTTTATGTGGGAACATCAATTCCGAAAGAAGGAAAGGATCAATCTCTCACCGGCGAGACACCTCCTCACAGGGGAGACACCTCCTCACCAGGGAGACACTCACAGGGGAGAACCTCCTCAGGGAGCCTCCTCAGATTGTGGGGACGATCACTGGTGTTCTCATTCTCACCAGGTCCACACTGCACTCTGTTCATTTCTTTTTGCTGTTTTTTTTAACTCAACTCACGAGAGTGAATTAAAGGTAGCTTGAATGAAGTTATGTTTCTGCTGAAATCCTTTGTTGCCATTGTAATAACTCCTAAACAGTAAAGGAAATCAGATCCTTCTGTTTACCTTAAGGACACTCCCAAACATCTCAGCTGATACGGATTCCATTAAATAATAAGCGTTAATATGTGAAAAAAATATCTTAGAATGTTTAAGATGGTAGTATAAGTATGTTTTAATAAGTTGATAAATCCTAAATGTTAAATAATTACATGTCAGTTTATAAGAAATCGAAATGGTCATAATTATTTGCGACCACTGTCAGCCTCAGAGTTATCTCTGAGTTACCAGACCCTGCCACGTGGAGGCCAGTGGTTCGTCTTTAAGGTCCACACATCCCCACTTACTGTGTTTTGATGAGTCCATGTGTCCAGGAGTCCATCTGTGTCCCCTCAGATATTCTTCCTTCCCCACTTTCCCAAGGTCTGCCTCAGTAACCAGTATCTCCTTCTTTCCCAGGTCCATGTGTCCAGGAGTCCATCTGTCCGCCTCAGATATTCTCCCTTCCAGACTTTCCCAAGGTATCCTCGCCTTTCCCAGGTCTATGTGTCCAAGAATCCATCCGTGGGCCCCCGGATGTCTCCCCTTCCTCACTTCCCTTAGGTTTTCTTCCAGTCTCAGCTTTCCCCAGGTTATGTATCCCGAAGTCTGCTCAGCCACCCCCAGTGATCTAGCTAGATGAGAACGAAGCCTTGTCTAGCTGGTCTACGGTAGAGACTGTCCAGGTGGGTGGAATTACAGGAGGGGACACACAGAAAACTGCGTCCTGTAATTACACCCACCAAGACAGCCTAGACCGTAAGTCAGCTAGACGCAGCCAAGCTACCGTCCAGTTCGGCCACCAAGGTGAGGCCACTCAATGAAATTTTAGAAGTTCTATTTATGTTATAAGATTCATCTACTTTGTTGTCCTTTGTTGTCCTTAATTACCAGTTTAAGTGTGTTTGTGAAAAGTTTTATTGTGTGTAGATGAGTGCTTGAGTGTCCACCTCCACGAGAACTGTAATAAGTATTAAACTTTATATTGTATTTGGTTATTTGTCTGTTGTATTTGCAAGACATACAGTGGGTTACAGGCGCTTGAGCACAATGGAAATAAGTCACTTTGTCTGACTTTTTGGGTTATCCTGGGAAATTTACTCATATGTTATTATGTATGATAATTTTTGTAACTAAACAAATCATACACACACTTATTTTCCCACTCATTTGCACATTTTCACAAAGGAAGCTTCGTATTTATCATCATTGATAAACACACAAAACAACGCTTGATCGCTGACACACACATATATAAATGAAATACACTTATCGTCTCTTTCAATAGTATGAATGTAATCACAAATACAAACACACACACACACACACACGTCCCCTTATGCCACACACACACATATATATACACAAATTTGTACCCATTCGTTTATGCGCTCTCCTTCAATGTTTGTTATCATTATGTTAGTTTTTTTCAAAATATAATCGAAAAGTTGGAGGCAGAAAAATTAGACTTCATCAAGTTAGGGAATTCAGGATCTTTATATATTTCAATATTCTGATGAGAAATGTTTGTTTTCATCATTTTGAAGACAACCATTGTGAAAGGTGTTAAACGTGACTAGTTTGTGACACTTGTGGATAAGGTAAAGAAGACAGTTTTATGAATTATCTCATGGAAGACAAAGTTTAGCTAGAGAAGTTTAATAAAAAAATGAACAAGTTTTTCTTTTCTAACATTTTTCACTTCCCTAAATTCTTCAGGATTATAAGGAAACTTTCACACATAAAACATAAACGTTATGGAATGAAAAAAAAAAACTAGCAGCCGGGGATATTCGATCCCTTGACGAAAATAATTCAGGTGGTGACTTCTGCACACCACCATCACCAGTGTTTGGTGATGGTGGTGCTGGTGGTGGAGGTGGTGGTGCTGGTGGTGTTGTTGTTGTTGGTGGTGGTGGTGGTGGCGGTGGTGGTGGTGGTGTTGGTGGTACTGATGGAGGTGGTGGTGGTGGTGGAGGTGATGGTGGTGGTGTTGGTGATGGTGTTGGTGTTGGTGATGGTGGTGGTGTTGGTAGTAGTGTTGGTGGTGTGTATTTGTGTAGTGTTATTCATGAGTACATAAAGTACACAGCTGCATACAGTTATACCAGCTGTATACTTACATGTTGCAGAGTTGGTGGGAGGTATATTTCTTGCAATTGGTATTTTTTTCGCGCAAGAGGTTGATTTTAGGGCGCTTGCTGAAGGTGGTGGTTGGAGGGCACTTGTAGTTTGGCTGCTTCCTGGAGTTGTTGGTTGGCTGAGCTGTTTCTGAGGTGGTGTCCTGCGTAGGATGCTTTCAAGTGATACCAAGTTAGTTGTAATCTGTAGTTTGATGTAAAGTTACCATAAACTGGGGTATTATTATTCTTGGAGGACATAGAATGATTCAGTTGTTACCATATCTTCCATCTCTTCCGGGAGATCACTCAGGATCATTGGTCTCGGGAAGTTCTCCTTGTGGATGAAGCGCTTGACTCTTTGTTAAAGGGTCATTCTTTGGATTCTGTGGGGAGGTGCGTTGATGGAGTAGTCGGTGGTGTTTGTTGGTTATGGAGGGTTTTATCTGTCAGATATATAGAGTTCCTGAATGTCGTATAGCTATATCTTTATCAGTTTGTCTAGCCTGATATTTATTGCATCGATCTCTTGTTGAATGTGTACACCTTCCATTCTGATTCTGTCTCTCAACCTGTTGCCCGTAATAAAGCGGAGTGCGCTGTTCTGGTCTCTTTGTAGCCTTAACATGATGGACTTTGTTGTGAGTGACACGGGCACGCAAGGGTATTCAAGCAAAGGTCTTATCATCATCTTGTAAAGGGATGGGAATCGAAGTGACAGCTAGCAAGTCTCCTCTCAGCTCTCAACAACTCTGGATAACCCCCAAAAAATTGGCTTTGGGTGTTACTGCTCAGATTGAAAACTCCGACGTCTTCTCGCTGCGCCGTCCTCTTGCAGAATCCAACAATGCTCTACCAAGGTATAATCAGTCCCAATAATCATAATCTTGTGTATGCAATAATTTCGCCAAAAATGATTCTGAATCTAACGAAAATTATATATTTCATTGTGGTTGTTTATTATTAAATTATTGTAAACTTATCTAAGATATATTTAGTTGGATTAGGCTAAATTAAATTGTGCTTGTTATAATAATGTTAGGTAAGTTTTCTAAGGGTCTTTTGGTACAAAATTAATTATTTTTACATTACCATAAATTAAAAAAAATATAATTTTAAACGTATAAGAGAAAATTTTAGAAAGGGTTTAATTTTAAATCAGTTCTTGCTAATTGACCAGTTTTACCTATTCGGAACGATATATAGAGTCTATATTTATTGTCTTCTCTGAGGATGAGGGTCCCAGTAAAGTTCCAGAGGTGGTACCTACATATATATATATATATATATTTTTTTTTATTTTTTTTTTTTTTTTTCAACAAATCGGCCGTCTCCCACCGAGGCCGGGTGACCCAAAAAGAAAGAAAATCCCCAAAAAGAAAAAACTTTCATCATCATTCAACCCTTTCACCACACTCATACATAATCACTGTCTTTGCAGAGGAGCTCAGATACTACAGCTGAGAAAAGTCCCTCCCAGCTGTCACTATCTCAGACCCCTCCTTTAAAGTGCAGGCATTGTACTTCCCATTTCCAGGACTCAAGTCCAACTAAATCAATTAACTGGTTTCCCTGAATCCCTTCACACAATGTTACCCTGCTCACACTCGAACAGATCGTCATGTCCCAAAAACCATTCGTCTCCATTCACTCCTATCTAACACGCTCACACATGCTTGCTGGAAGTCCAAGCCCTCGCCCACAAAACCTCCTTTACCCTTCCTCCAACCTTTTCTAGGACGACCCCTACCCGCCTTCCTTCCCTACAGATTTATACGCTCTCCAAGTCATTCTACTTTGATCCATTCTCTCTAAATGACCAAACCACCTCAACAACCCCTCTTCAGCCCTCTGACAAATACTTTTAGTAACTCCACACCTTCTCCTAATTTCCACATTCCGAATTTTCTGCATAATATTTACACCACACATTGCCCTTAGACAGGACATCTCCACTGCCTCCAGCCTCCTCCTCGCTGCAGCATTTGCAACCCATGCTTCACACCCATATAAGAGTGTTGGTACCACTATACTTTCGTACATTCCCTTCTTTGCCTCCATGGATAACGTTTTGTCTCCACAGATACCTCAATGCACCACTCACCTTTTTTCCTTCATCAATTCTATGGTTAACCTCATCCTTCATAAACCCATCTGCTGACACATCAACTCCCAAATATCTGAAAACATTTACTTCTTCCATAATCCCTCTCTCCAATGTGATATCCAATTTTTCTTTATTTAAATCGTATGATACCCTCATCACCTTACTCTTATCTATGTTCACTTTTAACTTTCTACCTTTACACACTCTCCCAAACTCGTCCACTAACCTTTGCAACTTTTCTTTAGAATCTCCCATAAGCACAGTATCATCAGCAAAAAGTAACTGTGTCAACTCCCATTTTGCATTTAATTCTCCATAATTTAATCCCACCCCTCTCCCCAACACCCTAGCATTTACTTCTTTTACAACCCCATCTATAAATATATTAAACAACCATGGTGACATTACACATCCCTGTCTAAGACCTACTTTTACCGGGAAGTAATCTCCCTCTCTCCTACACACCCTAACCTGAGCCTCACTATCCTCATAAAAACTCTTTACAGCCTTCAGTAACTTACTACCTATTCCATACACTTGCAACATTTGCCACATTGCTCCCCTATCCACTCTATCATAAATTAATGTTAACGTATCTAAAATATATTTAGTTGGGTTAGGCTAAATTAAATTGCGCTTGTTGTAATAGGTTAGGTAGGTTTTCAAAGTTTCTTTTGGTACAAAATTATAATTTTTACATTAACATAAATGAAAAAATATATCTTTAAACGTATAAGAGAAAATTTTAGAAAGAACTTATTTTAAATGAGTTCTTGCTAATTGACAAGTTTTACCTAATCGGCACGACATATATATATATATATATATATATATATATATGTCGTGCCGATTAGGTAAACTTGTCAATTAGCAAGAACTCATTTAAAATTAAGTTCTTTCTAAAATTTCTCTTATACGTTTAAAGATATATTTTTTCATTTATGTTAATGTAAAAATTATAATTTTGTACCAAAAGAAACTTTGAAAACCTACCTAACCTTATTACAACAAGCGCAATTTAATTTAGCCTAACCCAACTAAATATATTTTAGATACGTTAACATTAATTTATTAATAAACAAACACAATGAAATATATTTTTTTCGTTAGGTTCAGAATGATTTTGGGAAATTATTGCATACACAAAATTTCACTTGTCTTATATGGCAAGGTGAGCGTTGCTATTTAAGCCAAATCGAAGTTTTACCTAATCGGCACGATATATATATATATATATATATATATATATATATATATATATATATATATATATATATATATATATATATATATATATATATATATATATATATATATATATCGTGACGAATAGGTAAAACTGATTTAAGATTAACTTCTTTCTAAAATTTTCTCTTATACGTTTAAAGATATATTTTTCTCATTTATGTTAGTATAAAATTAATAATTTTGTACCAAAAGAAACACACACACACATATATAATTATATATATATATAGTATATATATATATATATATATATATATATATATATATATATATATATATATATATATATATATATCGTGCCGATTAGGTAAAACTGGTCAATTAGCAAGAACGCATCTAAAATTAAGTCCTTTCTAACATTTTCTCTTATACGTTTAAAGATATATTTTTTTTCATTTATGTTAAAATAAGAATTTATAATTTTGTACCAAGAGAAACTTTGAAAACCTACCTAACCTTATTACAACAAGCTCAATTTAATTTAGCCTAACCCAACTAAATATATTTTAGATACGTTAACATTAATTTAATAATAAACAAACACAATTAAATATATTTTTTCGTTATGTTCCGAATGATTTTGGCGAAATTATTGCATACACAAATTTTCACTTGTCTTATATGGCAAGGTGAGCTTTGCTATTTAAGCCATATATTTATATATATATATGTCGTGCCGATTAGGTAAAACTGGTCAATTAGCAAGAACTCATGTAAATTAAGTCCTTTCTAAAATTTTTCTTATACGTTTAAAGATATATTTTTTCATTTATGTTAATGTAAGAATTTATAATTTTGTACCAAGAGAAACTTTGAAAACCTACCTAACCTTATTACAACAAGCGCAATTTAATTTAGCTAACCAACTAAATATATTTTAGATACGTTAACATTAATTTAATAATAAACAAACACAATGAAATATATTTTTTTCGTTATGTTCAGAATGATTTTGGCGAAATTATTGCATACACAAATTTTCACTTGTCTTATAAGGCAAGATGGGCGTTGCTATTTAAGCCAAAATCGCAAGTTTTACCTAATCGGCACGACATTATATATATATATATATATATATATATATATATATATATATATATATATATATATATATATATATATATATATATATTTTTTTTTTTTTTAAATTAGGATGGGGTCCACCTCTAGTGCAAATTGTGGGACCTTATTACCTTATTACCTTATTATATATATATATATATATATGTCGTGCCAATTAGGTAAAACTTGTGAATTTGGCTTAAATAGCAACGCTCTTCTTGCCATATAAGACAAGCGAAAATTTGTGTATGCAATATTTTCGCAAAAATCATTCTGAACCTAACGAAAAAAATATATTTCATTGTGTTTGTTTATTATTAAATTATTGTAAACGTATCTAAAATATATTTAGTTGGGTTAAGCTAAATTAAATTGCACTTGTTGTAATAAGGTTAGGTAAGTTTTCTAAGATTCTTTTGGTGCAAAATTAAAAAAAATTACATTAACATTAATGAAAAAAATATATCTTTGAACGTACAAGAGAAAATTTTAGAAAGGACTTAATTTTAAATGAGTTATTGCTATTTGACCAGTTTTACCTATTAGGCACGACATATATACATATAAATATATGTATGTGTGTGAATGTGTTTGTGTACTCTCCTAATTCACTTAATTATGGTTGCAGGGGTCGAGTCATAGTTCCTGGCCCCGCCTCTTCACTGGTCGCTACTAGGTCCCTCTTCCTGCTCCATGAGCTTTATCATACCTCTTCTTAAAGCTATGTATGGATCCTGCCTCCACTACATCACTTTCCAGATTATTCCACTTTCTGACAATTCTGAGATTGAAGAAATACTTCCTAACATCCCTGTGATTCATCTGAGTCTTCAACTTCCAACTGTGACCCCTTGTTGCTGTGTCCCATCTCTGGTACTTCCTATCTCTGTCCACCTTGTCGATTCCTCTCAGTATTTTATATGTCGTTATCATATACCCCCTATCTCTCCTGTCCTCCAGTGTCATCAGATCGATTTCCTTTAACCTCTCCTCGTAGTCTTGTTGCAAACCTTTCCACTTTCTCTAGTTCCCTTACATGCTTGGCTAGGTGTGGGTTCCATCTGGTGCTGTATACTCCAATATAGACCTTATGTACACGGTGTACAGGGTCCTGAATGATTCCTTATTAAGATGTCGGAATGCTGTTGTTAGGTTTTCTAGGCGCCCATATGCTGCAGCAGTTATTTGGTTGATGTGCGCCTCAAGAGATGTCCCCGGTTTTATACTCACCCCAAGATCCTTTTCCTCGAGTGAGGTTTGTAGTCTCTGGCCCCCCTGCGTCTGCGGTCTTCTTTGCCCTTCCCCAATCTTCATGACTTTGCACTTGGTGGGATTGAACTCCAGGAGCCAGTTTCTGGACCAGGCTTGCAGCCTGTCCAGGTCCCTTTGCCTGGTTTTCGTCCGATTGAATTATTCTCATCAACTTCACATCATCTCCAAACAGAGACTCTTCGGAGTCTATTCCTTCATTCATGTCGTTCACAAATACCAGGAACAGCACCGGTCCTAGGACTGACCTCTGTGTACCCTGCTCGTTACAGGCGCACACTCTGACACCTCGCCACGTACCATGACTCGCTGTTGTCTTCCTGACAGGTATTCCCTGATCCATTGCAGTGCCTTCCCTGTTATCCTTGCCTGGTCCTCCAGCTTTTGCACTAATCTCTTGTGTGGAACTGTGTCAAACGGCTTCCTACAGTCCAAGAAAATGCAATCTACCCACCCCTCTCTCTCTTGTCTTACTGCTGTCACCCTGTCATAGAACTCTAGTAGGTTTGTGACACAGGATTTTCCATCCCTGAAACCGCGCTGGCTGTCGTTAATAAGCTCATTCCTTTGTAGGTGCTCCACCACTCTCCTCCTGGTAATCTTTTCTATGACTTTGCATACTATACATGTCAGTGACACTGGTCTGTAGTTTAATGCATCGTGTCTGTCTCCTTTTTTAAAAATTGGGACTACATTTGCTGTCTTCCACACCTCAGGTAGTCGTCCTGTTTCAGGACCCATGGAGAGATGTTATCCAGCCCCATCGCCTTAAGGTATCTAGCTCGCTTTCCAGCCTCTTCACTTCCTCCTCGGTTGTATTTATTGTGTCCAACACTTGATGATGTACCCCACCACTCTGTCTTTCTGGAGTCCCTTCTGTCTCCTCTATGAACACTTCTTTGAATCTCACGTTGAGCTCCAGACATACTTCACGGTCGTTGCTTGTGATCTTCCCTCCTTCCTTCCTCAGCCTGATTACCTGGTCCTTGACTTGTTCTGTGTGTGTGTGTTTGTGTGTATGTTTGTGTATGTGTGTGTTGGTGTGTGCGTGTGTTTGTGTGTGTTTCTGTACTCACCTATTTGTGGTTCCAGGGGTCGATTCATAGCTCCTGGCCCCGTCTCTTCACTGATTGCTACTAGGTCCTCTCTCTCCCTGCTCCATGAGCTTTATCAAACCTCGTCTTAAAACTATGTATGGTTCCTGCCTCCACTACTTCACTTTCTAGGCTATTCCACTTCCTGACAACTCTATGACTGAAGAAATAGTTCCTAAGATCCCTTTGACTCATAGGAGTCTTCAACTTCCAATTGTGACCCCTTGTTTCTGTGTCCCCTCTCTGGAAAATCTTGTCTCTGTCCACCTTATCTATTCCTCGCAGTATTTTATATGTCGTTATCATGTCTCCCTTAGCCCTCCTGTCCTCTAGTGTCGTCAGGCCGATTTCCCTTAACCTTTCTTCGTAGGACAATCCCCTTAGCTCTGGGACTAGTCTTGTTGCAAACCTTTGCATTTTCTCTAATTTCTTGACGTGCTTGACCAGGTGTGGGTTCCAAACTGCGTGTGTGTGTGTGTGTGTGTGCGTGCGTGTGTGTGTGTGTGTGCTAAATATTATTAAGTACACAACTTCACATGCATAAATGGAAACAATTTACACAAACAAATACTCTAATACACATATGCATACATTCGCATACATATACATACAAATTCAAACACATACGAATTCATGTGAAAGTGTATATGTGTACAGAAATTCATAAACACAAACATACACGAACGTATACATATTTTTATATTTTGCCACGTCGAAATTTTATGGCCGCCGTCCACTACTGAGTTTGTGAGCGTTGATGAAGAGGAACTTGATGTATTTCAGTCAGGCAGCCACTGAAATACATCTAGGTTCCTTAATGAATAAAAACCACAGTACTGTGGCTGCAACAATACACAAATAACCAACTTTTAAAAAAGAGAGAACGTAATGAACAGGTTTCAGTATGACTTGGTCTATTGACAGGTAATGGAGAAGCGATAATGAAAGAAGACATATATACAAGATGGAGACAGGGAAAGAAGGTCTAGGCAATGGTAGTGGAAGGTGATGGGGGCGGTAGTAGTGGTAGTGTTGGTGGATGGCAGGGAATAACGGCAGTAGTAATAGTAAAGGTAGCAGCGTGGTGGTAGTAGTAGTAGTAGTAATAGTATTAGTAATGGCAGTAATTGGAGTATACATAATAGTAGTGGTACATGTATTAGTAGTAGTAGTAGTAGTAATACAGCAGTGTTAGACGTAGAAATAAGAAGGTAGCAGAGGAAGTAATGGCAGCGAGTGTAATAGAAATGGAGAAATAGTAGGAGTAGTAGTAGTAATAGTAATAGTAGTAGTAGTATTAGTAGAAGTAGTATTAGTAGATGTAGTAGTTCATAAGAAAGAGAGAGAAAAAGAGCACAGTAGAAGAGCTACTAGTTCAAGGGCGTAGAACACAATCCCTGCGAAACAAGAACCCCAGATGACAGAACCCATGAAGGCAGAAGACAAAAAAGGCAAGGAAAAAACAAACAAAAAAGATGAAGAGGTGAGGTGAGAAGGAGGCGAAGGTCAGATCAAGTGACGAGTGTTGTCAAGTTTGCACGACTAAGATACATGTTAGGAAAGTTGTATGTGAAGGCTAAACTCAGACTAGGGTCAATCTTGCACCCCAAGATGAACCAAGGCTGGTTCCTCCTTAGGAAAATTACGAAGAATAGAAAAAAGACAAAATAACATGAAAATAATCACTTTATTAAATAGAAAGATTTATGAAATAATAAAAACTTAAACATGAATAGTAAACAAACCCTATCGTGAATAAAAATGAAAAATAAAAATAGACAAATAAGACTACGTTGCAACAGGTAATTTTTACAGAGTGTAGGTGTAAACGGGACGTGTTGATGTTCTTGACACCTTAGCTGCTACACTTTTCTGAACTCCTTGCTGGTATTCACTTAATCGATGACGGTGGCAACAACCACTTGTTTGACGGATGTTGACAGTCAGGGACTCAGGTGGGGTCCGCTGGTGACTCAGGTGGCTATGGTGGACGGTAGTGTTACTGCAGATGTGGGCAGTATAAAAATTAATGATTCAGTCTCAAAACTCGTGTGAGAAGGGTCCATCAATCTCCCTCAGCGTTGTGCCAGGTGGCTCATTCAGGGACCAACGGAGTGGAGACGGGAGCTGTTAGTCGAGTGATTATCCTTTGGCCGGAGTCAAGCAAGTCACCTCTCTCCGGGTAGAAGAAGGGGGGGGGGTAAACCTGGAGTTAGATACTTACCCCACCTCAACGAACAGACTACCACTACTAGCACTTATACAGATATTCACACTTCCATCACTTCTATCTATGGACTTTTCCCTCACACTCCCCCATACCAAGACTGAGAGTCAAGGAATAGAAGTAGAAATAATGAGGTAAAAGTCCCAAAAAAATTAAAGTCGCATAAGTACAAATATTCTACTGACTGTCACGACTTAACCAGTCAGAGAAATAATTAGAGGAACCATTGATATACACAATGAAACTTAAAAGCCTGGAGTGCCAATGTCCACCTCAAGAGGCGATTGTTGGTTCCCTTAAAAGTTTCTAGGTATACCAATGGTTTATGATCTGTTTCTAGAATGAATTCTTTCCCCAGTAAATAGAACTTAAGTTTGGAGATACCCCACACAAGGGCTAAGCATTCCTTTTCAATGGTTGAGTATCTAGTTTCTGCCGGTAGAAGTTTCCGACTCAGGAAACATACAGGAAAAGGGGTACCGTCATGATACTGCAATAATACCGCACCTAAACCTGTATTGGAGGCATCAGTTCTTAAGCAAAAGGGTTTGCTAATATCTGGGATCTTAAGTATCGGACCTTTAGAGAATATTTCTTTCAGTTCATTAAACTTTTCTCGAGCTATGTCGGAAAGTTCAAGAGGCTCCCTCACAGACTTCTTAAGGTAGTCCGATAAACTTCCGGTGAGGTTAGTAATATTGGGGATAAATTTAGCATAAAAATTAACAGAACCGAGGAAGCTACGCATGAGTTTCTTTGTTCTTGGGAATTTAAACTCTGTTAAGGCTTTGATTTTCTGGGGAAGAGGTTGCAAGGAGTTATCTGCTAGAACAAAGCCTAAATATCTAATATGGTTATATGCCAGAAAACACTTCTTTGGTTTTGCAGTGAGGCCATGTGGGCATAACCTGCGCAAGACTGACGTTAAAGTCTGGATGTGCTCATCCCAGGTGGATGTCATGACGTAAATATTGTCAAAATAAACGGAAACGTTAGGCATATTACCCAGAACTTTCTTCACCAGTCTTACGTAGGTAGCACAGGTTGTTACGAGACCAAAAGGCATTGTCCTATATTGCATTAGACCTTGGTGGGTAGGAAAGGCAGTGTACTGCGTGGATGAAGGGTCTAACTTAACCTGATGATATGCTTGTGCGATATCAATTTCTGTAAAGAAAGTGGCATCGTAAAACTTATGGAGGTCATTATCTATGATAGGCATAGGTTCAGCATCCCACCGAGTGATAGCATTCAGTCCTCTAAAATCGATAATAAGTCTATATGAATTATCTTTTTTCTTAACCATGACCACTGGTGAACAATATGAAGAAACTGAAGGTTCTATGATGTTAAATTTTAACAATCTGTCTACCTCTCGGTCGAATGCCCCTGTGACTAAGTTAATCTTATGGACAACCGTGGAGGTTAACCCAGGAATGTCAGTAAAGACATCAGAAAAAGTCTTTACACATTTAAGTAGATCATGTTTCTTGCATCGATCCAAAGAATCATTAATATTTAAGTTAGTAGGAACTGAGGGTTCCAGAGTTACAACATCAGCCAGTTCCTCATCTTCTACCTCAGATGTGTCAATAACACACACATTGCACTCCTCCGGGATTGACTCATGTTTATGAGGGAAAACAAAATCAAAAGTATTCAGACAATTTACCGTGTTTCTTCTGTAATACTTAAGAATGTTTATATGATACAGCTTAGGCTTCCCCTTGACTTCTATGAGGTAATCAACCTTCCCACAAATCTTTAGTACTTTGTAAGGGCCTTTCCAGGCCACTAATAATTTATTTGATTTATTGGTAAAAGTACCAGAACTTCATCCCCTACGTTAAAACTTCTCCTCTGACTCTTTGCATCAAAATAGGTTTTATATTGGTTCATGGACAAAGTTAAGTTTTGAGAAACTAAGTCAGAGGTCTCCTCCAGTTTAGATCTTAAGTCAAGGAGAAACTGATAAGAAGACTGAACCTCAGCACTTCCTTCTTCATTAGTCCATAAGTCATGAAGGATCTATAATGGACCTCTGGCCTGTCTACCATAGAGAAGTTCAAAGGGTGAGAATCCTAAAGAGTCACTTTGAACTTCCCTCATGGCAAACAAAGCACAGGGTAGGTAACGATGCCACTCCTTAGGTTTAAGTTAAAATGGACTTTAGAATGGAGTGCTGTCGCTCAATCCTCCCATTACAGCTGGGATGATATGGAGTGGTGAAAAGAGGTTTCACCCCCAGAAGTTGATAAAGATGTTGCATAAGTTCGGAGGTGAACTGTGTCCCCCGGTCCGACAAAATCTCTCTGGGGATACCCACCCGTGAAAAGATGGGCAAAAGGGCTTCAGCTACATCTATAGTAGTAATTGACTTCAAGGGTACAGATTCCGGAAAACTGGAAGCATAATCCACTAATGTAAGAATATATCTATGTCCCCCAGATGAAAGTGGTGATAAGGGACTGTTACGGCCCCTTATCTAACAATGGTTGTTAGGTAGTTACCTTACCGGCCGGCAGTCAAGGGGTTACGTCATCAGACCTGATGTTTGACTGCCGTGCCGGCTTGACTGACAGTGTTCACCAGACTCTAGTAGAGAGTGTCCACCTGACTCTCCTAGAGGGGGTCAACTATACTCTCACACTGGAGAGCGTTAACCGGACTCTCCACATACACTATTGTAGAGTGTCCTTCCGACTCTCCCTACACCATTGGAGAGTGCTCACCGGACTCTCTTCCCTACACCTTGGAGAGTGTACAGACTCTTCCCTACACCTTGGAGTGTACAGACTCTTCCTTGCACTATGGAGAGTGTACCTGCACTATGGAGAGTGTACCTGCACTATGGAGAGTGTACCTGCACTATGGAGAGTGTACCTGCACTATGGAGAGTGTACCTGCACTATGGAGAGTGTACCTGCACTATGGAGAGTGTACCTGCACTATGGAGAGTGTACCTGCACTATGGAAATTGTAGTGTCCTGC